>JAECUM010021521.1:0-17307 GCA_016617855.1 Megalonaias nervosa | reverse complement strand
CTGTCATCTGCATAGAATATTTGCAGTAGCTAGTTTTAATATTTCTAAAACAAAATTGAACAAAAAAAAATAGGAGGAACTCTGTATACATGTGTTCAAAAAGATGTAAATCCAAAGTTATGAAATTATTGAGGTTTTCTAAGTCCACGAACAACATCACTGCTTGAACATAGACTAAGCCCAATCAAATATGGCAACCCTGTTGCTAAAGAAACTCCCTTTCGATCCTAATCATCAACAAGTTGACAGTGTTTGGGACCCCCTGGTGACATTCAGGTTAGAACTTATAAATTAAGGAATGAAATGACTAAGTTTTGTGCATTTTTTATATCCTTGATGCCTTCTGTTTTTAAAATTGGTATGGGGGTATAAACAAACAGGATAGTGTGAGAATACTGTAGTTACAAATCATAATGGTGCTAATCAGACTTTTATTATGGCCACTGTGGTAGTCATATTGAAAATGGTGTTATTTGGACCTTTAAGATGGCCACCCTGATAGTCATATTGAAAATGTTGTCAGTCAGACCTTTAAGATGGCCACCATAATAGTCATTTTGAAAATGTTGTCAGTCAGACCTTTAAGATGGCCACCATGATAGTCATATTGAAAATATTGTCAGACTTTTAATATGGTCACCATGGTAGTCATATTGAAAATGTTGTCAGTCAGACCTTTAAGCTGGCCACCATGATAGTCATTTTGAAAATGTTGTCAGACTTTTAATATGGTCACCATGGTAGTCATATTGAAAATGGCATCAGTCAGACCTTTAAAATGTCTGCCATGATAGTCATATTGAAAATGTTTTCAGACTTTTAATATGGTCACCATGGTAGTCATATTGACAGTGGTGTCAGTCAGACCTTTAAGATGGCCACCATGATTGTCATATGAAAAATGTTATACTTTTACTATGGTCATTGTGGTAGTCATATTGAAAATATTACTTTCTTTATATCTAGCTACTTTTCATAAGCTGGAATCTGATTCTGGATTGATATGCAGAAAGGTTTTTGACCATGTGAATTTAATGACAGTTTGAAATTAATTGATTTCATATCCATTTATAAACATATTTTCATTTTGAATACATTTTATTTTTCATCAGTTTGCATTTGTGTGCTCGGTTTCGTATAAATTCATTTTGCATTTCATTTTGTTTTTGTTCATTCTGCAATTCATTTGCATACATTTTGCATTCTGTTTAAGTTCATTCTGCATTCCATTTTTATTTCACTCGTAAAATGACCCATTTCAGGATCTGTATGACAAGGAAAGTGTCAGCCACTGCCTGATAGCTTGCTGATATCAGCTTGTAGTTAGGACTATAGGTTATAGCAGATGATTCCACAATATACTGATCTGAATTTGTGGATTTTGATAACTGTTTATGTTACAAATTATGAATAAAACTTGATGAATAGGTCAGCCAATCTAGTTTGTTAAGTGCATATGCTTGAGTGGGATTACAAGTATACCAATTTAGAAAGATTTCCAGAACATGTGATTTGCTTACGCTTACCATGGATAAAAGTGCATGTATTGATTATATTTATATCATCAGATTGCATTTAAACACAAAGTTTCAAAACTGACAGGGAAAACTGATATCTTTTTTGGCTAGTTGATCATTCATATAATTGATTAGATAAAAGATAAATTCTATATGATGAAAACTAAAAAGTCCTGGAAATTACTGTTGACATGATTAGTGTTTTGCTGTGTTTCAAAAGTGCTGATGGTGCAAACATTGATACCATCACTTCTAACTTGAGTCCAATTGTAAGCTGCACAGACACAGATCTAACATGATGGTGGTGGACTCAACTTACTCTGTATATATTAGCTTATAAGATGAGTTCAACTGCAAAATGCTCAGACACATAATGCACTGGCAAATCTTGGTCTGTGCAGTTTGTTAGGAGTATTCAGTTGGATAAACAACGTAGGTCCTGATCTGCAGGTGCATTATGCTATGCCAGATCTGAACTTTTGTTGTTTGCAGTTTAACTCAACTTATGAGCAAGTATATAAAGTAAGTGAGTATATACAGTAAATAATCTTTTCCCAGAGAAACCAGCAGCAGGCAATCATTTTCTCTTCAACTTTATTATTTAAGATAATTAATTTTCATCACTTTGATTCCAACATTCAGTTTCTATGGCCATATACTGACCCCAAGCTTGAAATGTTGTAAGTATGGTGTGATAAAACTAAGCCATATTAAAACATCTTTTGATCTTGGCTGGTGAAATTTTATGTAAAATCCCAATTTCAGAACACTTAGCAGCCTTATGTTACATGTATATTGCTGTTTCTTGGTTGTTAGTTTTTGTTAATGTTTGTTTCAGTCTTCAGAGTAAAATGGACAGAGATAACTTCCACTAATTATCTGTTCATTGCATGCAGTCAGATTTGCTACTGTTTATTAATTTTAGAAAGCATTGCCATGAATAGCAACTCGATGTGATTTAATCTTTTCATGGTAATAATTGACCGACATCAAGCAGTATCTGTATTAAGTGGCCATGTCAATACTTTTCCAGGGATGGCTGTCAGGTATAAATTTGACTATACCGTAAAATACAAGTGTACAAGACCATGAAAAAGAGCATTGATTCAAACAACTTGTTATTCCTGTTCTGTTAACATCAAAATTAATAGACTAGTTACTTATGGTTACTGAAATTTCAAAGAAAGATTAACAATCATATATTATTCAGAGTTGTCATATTTGTGTTTTTTGTGGTTGTAGTTGTTAATTGTTAAAAAGTCAGAAAAATCCACCTTTGTTTAGGTTTACAAATTCATGGTTATTCATTGTTATACAGGATTCAGAGAGAATATCTTCTGCAGTTATTCCTGTGTTGGATAATTTTTATACCCCTGCCAAAATGTGGAATGGGTAATTTTTTTGGCATACATATGTACGTACATCAGTTTTCTGCAGGGGCCACTGGTGGCCAAGTTGTCTGTGGCACTTGAATTTACAGATAACTCATGTATCTTCTCTGTCCATGTCAGTTTCCATCTCAACTTGTGGGTTTGTATAAAAGCTTGTCAGGGTCTTTCTAGATTCTTCCTCTGCCAAATATGGTGTCTGCCATGTATGTCCCATCATGTCCTGAGCACAAAAAGCATTAGTTCTGCATCACGGACCAGAACCATACTTTATGGATATTTTGGGACAAGGAAGAGACCTTTTGAAATGGGTTGAAAAGGTCAATGGCCAAGGTCATAGACTGAAAGAAGTGTGTATGTATGTGTGTTTTGGATTTTTAACGTAGCCTTAATAATTTTTCAGTCATATCGCTACAATGTCTGCAGTGTGGCAGTTTGTAGTTATGTCTAGCACTGGGGCATCATGCTGCAGACATGTAGCATGATGTCCCACCCAGTCATATTATCCTGACACCAAGCTGACCAGTCCTAACACTAGTCTCTTAATGCTGAGCACCAACAGAGGCAGCTGTTAGTATGATTTTGATAAGTCTTTGGTATGAATCGACTGGGGTTCAAACCCGCGACCTCCCACATCCAAGGAGGACGCTCTCACCACTAGGCCACCAGAGTGGTCAGACTGAGAAAAGAAAATGGTTTGTACATAATAACTTTTGTTCTGTGTCACATGCTTTGATGAAACTTTGCGGTTGGCTTGTGCCTGGAGTAATTAAGATGCATGTTGATTTTGAGTCAGAAATCAAGGTCGCTGGCTAAAAAATGAAAAATGGTTTCTACACAAAAGCATTAATCCTCACCCATATGCCTTCATTAAAGTTTGTGGATGGCATACACTTTGGATAAGAAAGAAGTCTGTTGATGTGGGGGTTAAAAGGTGAAAGGTCAAGTTCAGTGAGTCTGAAGGAGGAAAAATGGTTTTTATGTATATGATAAGTGCTAGAGCAAGTTCCTTGACCAAACTTTTTGATGGCTTATTTTTAGGGTAATAGAGGGTTGAAGGGTAAAATTTTAAGGTCATGATAAGTATAATAAGAAAATAATGATTTTACTTCTGGACTTCATTATTTGACCAAAGTCAAAGATGTTGAGGCCCATTGGTCACTAATATCCAGAATCAACCTAGTACATGCATACTGGTACATAATTATTAAGCAGGTAGTATACCATTCATGACACTCTTGCCCACATTATTTTAGAATTAAAAAGAATTCAGAGTTTTTTCTGTATTCCTGAATGTATTTGATATAGAATTTTAACTAATTTCATTACAGATTGAATTCATGTTTTTTTTCATAATGTAAACATCAGAATTTTCTCTAAGATACTCCTTGCAAAAGCGTAATTATTTTGTTAACATTCATATTTTGTTCATGAAAAAGCTGGAAAGTTATAAGAGTTGTTTAAATATTCAGTAAATGAGTATACCATAATACATTTATTGATGTGAAGGATATTTTGCTCATAAACAGTTATATCAGTTATTATGTACTTACATTTACACATATTTATAATACTGTTAACACTAGATGTTTAAAACAACTTGTTAAATGATTGTCACAATCATGAATGGTCAGCCTGTGATATCCAATGTAGCTCATTAGAAATGGTAAAGTACAACTTTGGTTACAACTTACCATGGGTTTTTTCCTTTGTCAGACTGTGCAGAACCTTTGTACTTATTGATGCCACAACTGGTGTCACCCGTGTGGACAACATAGGGTTGGATATGGTGGAGGAATTTGGCATACCCTATGTTGTGAGTAAAATTTGAAGATTTCTGCTACAACTTGTCATCTGATTAAAATAATAGTGATCCTTCCTTGTTTGAAATAGTTTAATTTTGTTTTGTCCTAAATGGTTTAATAGGTTGTATTTGATAAATTTCATATTTCTTATTTCTGGCACAACATAATCACTTACGTGCTGAGGTGTTGCAAAACACTACAATATACAAACAGATATTCTCCTAAATAAGACCTTAATTTGAGAAGAGATAATAATCATTAAAGTTAGCAATAATTTGAATAAATGAAAAATATTAGATACCTTTCCTTATTGGAATTAACAAGTATGTTTCATGTTGTGTCAATTATAAACATCAGTAGATTACCAGAAATGTGTATTCCTCTTGCCTATTCACAGTAGAAATGTCAGTTTTTGAGCAGGAAAGGTACAAGCTTAAAATTGAATATTTATTTTTATATTTTAAAATATCAATCCTTTCTACACAAAGTATATCATTTTTAAAGGTTTCTTGTCTAAACCTAACTCTTTTCTCAAAGACTTTATTCCTATGAATGTATGCAGTTAGGCAGAGTTAACATTGCAAATGTAAATAAATTTCAATACTTGTGCTTGTTTCTGTTGTTGTTCATGTTGTTTTGGGTGTAACACCATTTCTTAGTCAGTATAATTGGTGGAGGAAGAACCTGGGAAAATCCCTGTAAAAACTACCAATCCATGGGGAGGTACTGGCAGTTTTCTTACATATCACATTTGCTGAGCCCAAGACTCAAACCTGGATAGAAATGAGATGGCAGTGATTGGTAAAGGCAAGTGCTTTAGATAGTTCAGCCACATAGGGCCCTCTGCTTGTTTCTGTTGACACATCCTGAGGTTTAGTACATGGTCATGTCTAATTCATATGTTGTGGGAAAGTCGCAAAGTAGAAAATGCTTTTGATTTAAAAGAAATGCAAATTTTCTAAACCAAATTATTTGTTACTTCTGTTCAGTAAGGGTCATTTTGAACCTTGAAAAAAAAAAATCAATTTTATCCAGGAGAAAACCTCAAAAATAGACCTGTAAAGTTTTGTTTAAAAAATTGTGGGAACCTTGATTATTGCAATCTGTAAAATCTGTAATCTTTCCTTATAACAAGGGTTGGAACCATAATCCTTACACGCAAAAACATGTTGTGTTTAATATGTCGGTGGCAAAAATGGTATGCATACCATGTCTGCAGAACCTGTCAAGACTGACATCATGTTGCAGGGCATAGACAGTAATATGCCCTTTGTCTTTGAGGAGTGTTTCATGTGAAAATTTGGCCACAGGATTAATTAATTCATCTGCTTTTATCCATGATAAGCAATGTGTATCGGGAATATTGAAAGTGAAAGTACACATAGACCAGAAGGCATCTGAAGAAATTCTGATGTTGCACAATATTAAATTCAACACTGTTTTGGACACTGGTGTAATTTAGTTACTTTAATCCATGGTTGGCAACATGTAAACCAGTCTGTTGCAAGTGAAATTCCATACCTGGACTGGTAGTAGCAGTGGCAATTCTGACATGGCTCTGGTGGGTTGAAGATTCTGGCATTTATTCTATGTTATATACTAGACAGTATACAATTCTGACTTTGTGTCTTGTTTTAGTTCTTTTCCTTGACATCAGCATACATGAGTATTACTTTTTCTTTCCCTCAGCTTACAGATGACATTTCTTCTAGTGGATGGCAAGATAGGAATGACACCACTGGATGCGAAATATTTTGAAAAATTTGAAGGGTTCAACATTCACTTCTGTGTAGGTTTGGTTTTCAATTGTATCTTTTTGGTTGGGTGATAAATTTGAAATAAATCTTAAATCCATCTGTCAGAGTTAAATGTGTCTTGTATAGGTACTAGGTTAAAATTGTTATGTATTTTGTTTATTCAAACTTTTGATCTATATCTTGCTATAACAACTTACATTTCATCAGCTCTTGTTAGATTAATGCTGTTTTATTTTTATTCTACCTGGTATCTGTCACAGAGTAGTTTTTGGGGAAATTTTAGTTACATAGTCATTCAAAATATGCAAGTTATATTATGAAGTATTATTTATTGCTCCTATTGCTACAAAAACTAGTGTAAAGTAATATTTTATATTGTAAGGGCTGTTCCATTAAAACATAAAGGGAAGGCACTTTTAAAGTGAGGTACTCACCCATTGAGGCAATTTAGAAATTTCTTATAATTTTATATGAACTGTGTGAAGTCAGAGTATCCTGGTATATATTTTGAAAAAACTGCTTTCTCTGGGTACCATGTATGTTTAAATGGAACAGCCCTAACTTGTATTTTTAAATTATTACATATTGTATATATTTAATTACAATTCCAGTCCAACTGCAAACTGGACAGATCCAGATCTGCTACTGCATAATGCACTGGCAGATCTGGGTATGTTTGTGTGTGTGATTTAGATTTTTAACATAGCTTTAACAATTTTTCAGTCATATCGCTACGATGTCTGCAGTGTGACAGTTTATAGTGATGTCCCGCACTGGTGCATCATGCCACAGACATGTAGCATGATGTCCCACCCAGTCACATTATCCTGGCACCAGGCTGACCAGTCCTAACACTAACCTCTTAATGCTGAGCACCAAGTGAGGCAGCTGTTAGTACCATTTTTTAAAGTCTTTGGTATGACTCAGCTGGGGTTCAAACCCATAACCTCCTTCATCCGAGGCAGACGCTCTAACCACTTAGGCTACCAGAGTGGTAGGCAGATCTGGGTATAGGCAGTTTGTTGCAACTAATCAGTAAAACAAATAACATAGACCCTGACTGGTTGATCTGAGTTGTTTTAATTTGAAATTGACTAAATATACAGGAATTCTGACTTTCAGTATATTATGAATTCATTTATTTTTTGTGGGTATATCAGTATTTTTGGTTTGTAAAAGTGGCATTTTGGCAGCACTTAATTTCATGAATTTTAGCAGGTTTTTGTTATGGTTTTGACTGAAAAATCACTTTTCATCGGATTTTTGATTGAGTGGTTGGTGAAAACTATGAAATCCACAAAAATTGATACCTCAGAAAAAAGTCAACTTACAATTGGTCAGTGGGACAGCTAAATTAAAATATTCTGAAACAAAATTTTAAGTACAGTGTTACCAAGATTGAAATGACTGATCCGGTGGCCTAGTGGTTAGAGTGTCTGCCTTTGATGCGGGAGGTTGTGGGTTCGAACCCTGGTGGGACATCATGCTACATGTCTGTGGCATGCCTCAATGTTAGACATCACTATAAACTGCCACACTGCAGACATCGTAACAATATGACTGAAAAATTATTAAAGCTACGTTAAATATCCGTATCACCCCCACCCCCGAGATTGAAATAGGGAAAGTTTCTGAATCAGTTATAAATAGTGTACCTGCTTTCAAGTACCATGATGTAATTAATATGCATATACTTTCTTACAGATTGTTATGACTAAGATTGATAAAGCTGTTCAGTCCATACTTGTGAAGAACCTCATGTCAGTCATCAGACACAGAGAAAAATCTAGCTTTTGTTTTCCCCAGCCATTTTTATGTAGGTATGTATAATGTTCTACATACAGGATTTTTTTATGTCGGTATGTATAATGTTCTACATATAGGATTCTTATGTAGGTATGTATAATGTTCTACATACAGGATTTTTATGTAGGTATGTATAATGTTCTACATACAGGATTTTTATGTAGGTATGTATAATGTTCTACATACAGGATTTTTATTTAGGTATGTATAATGTTCTACATACAGGATTTTTATGTAGGTATGTATAATGTTCTACATACAGGATTTTTATGTAGGTATGTATAATGTTCTACATATAGGATTTTTATGTAGGTATGTATAATGTTCTACATACAGGATTTTTATGTAGGTATGTATAATGTTCTACATATAGGATTTTTATGTAGGTATGTATGATGTTCTACATATAGGATTTTTATGTAGGTATGTATAATGTTCTACATACAGGATTTTTATGTAGGTATGTATAATGTTCTACATATAGGATTTTTATGTAGTTATGTATAATGTTCTACATACAGGATTTTTATGTAGGTATGTATAATGTTCTACATATAGGATTTTTATGTAGGTATGTATAATGTTCTACATACAGGATTTTTATGTAGGTATGTATAATGTTCTACATATAGGATTTTTATGTAGGTATGTATAATGTTCTACATACAGGATTTTTATTTAGGTATGTATAATGTTCTACATATAGGATTTTTATGTAGGTATGTATAATGTTCTACATATAGGATTTTTATGTAGGTATGTATAATGTTCTACATACAGGTACTTCAGATATCACCATAGCAACTCAAGTTTTTTTAAAAACTACACTTTATTAATTTATCCATAGATTGTGTTTCTGAAGTTTGTCCTTTGTCCATTGTGCACTGTCTGTTCACAATTGCTATTGACAAAAACAGCTCAATAGAATTGGACCAACTTTAAGGAAAGCAACCTGGCATGAAGCTCTTTCAAAATGTTTGGTCAAATGATGTCAGTCCACTAACAAATATTGCCATGTTACTAAAAATGGAAAACCTTAAATGATTTCTTAAAAGCAGCTCAACCGAATTTGACCACAATTTGACAGTGTTCTGGAATGAAGGGTTTACAGATTTGTTCAGATGATGCCAATCTATCGTAATAAATGGTGTTTCATTATACAAAAGGAAAATATTTTTTAAAATGACTTCTCAAAATTCACTAGTCAGAATTTGGCCAAATTTGACAAAGCAACCAGGTATATATGGCTCTCAATTTGTACAAATGATGTTGATCTGCCATCAGATATGGCTGCCATTACTAAAAATAGAAAAACTTAGAATCTTCTTATTCTTTAACACCAATCAGCAGAATTTGACCAAATTTGACAGAAATCATCCTGGCTTGAAGGTCTTTTAAAATTTGTTAGAGTGACCATTCGCTATAAAATACATCCATAGCTACTGAAACTGGAACCGCTTTTAATTGATTTCATTGCAAATAGTGTGAAATGGAATTTGATTTTACAGAAAGCAGAAAGGATCTTGGCATGGATGGCTTTCAGATTTGTACAAACTATGCCAACCCACAATCAAATATGGTCACTGTTAATGAAAATAGAAAATCTTGAGAATGACTCTTCAGAAAACCTGCTCTTACAAATTTGACCAAATTTGACAAAAAAGTATCCTAGAATAATGTCTTTTACATATTTGCACAGGGCTGTTCCATTTAAATATACATGGTACCCAGGGAATGCACTTTAAAAAAATATATGCCAGGGTACTGGGTACTCACCGACTACTCAAAGAGTTCATATGAAAGTCATGCAGATTTCTAAATGGCATCTTTAGGTGATTGCTACTCATAGAAAGTGTCTTCCCTGGTCCCAAGTATATTTCACAGGAAGAGCCCTTTAATTTAAAAAATGATTTGAATGACTTTCTAGAAACTGCTCATCAGAATTGACTGATTTGACAGAAAACATTCTGGAATGGTGGGTTTTTAAATTTATACTAAAGATGTCATTTTGCTTGGAGATATACCTGCCGTTACTAAAATTCAAAAATCCTTTTAATTACTTCTCAACAGAATTGAATCAAATTTAAGAGAAAATATCTTGGCATGAAGGGCTTTTAAGTTTTTTGTATAAATTATGCCAATCTGGTGTCAGATGTGGCAACTGGTATTAAAAATAGATGAAGTAATAACTTGTTATAAAATTGCTTCATGGGATTTTCTAGCTTGAAGGCCTTTATTCATGTATAGAAATAATCCAGCATCAAATACCTGTAACAACTGCTTTTACAGAATTTGACCAACTCAGAAAGCATCCTGGCATAGAGGCCTTTCAGTATGTGACAAATGATGTTGATATGCCATCAAATATGGATGAAAGTGTACAATCTGGAGAAACTTTGAAACAGTTGGAAGAAAATTTGTTAAGAAAGCATCCTGCTTAACGAGATTTTTTTAGCTAAATGCTGTTGTATATGGCTATTAGGCAGATGTTGGGCCTCTCGATTTGGCTATTAAGCAGATATTGGGCCTCTTGATTTGACTATTAGGCAGATGTTGTGCCTCTTGATTTAGCTATTAGGCAGGTGTTGGGCCTCTTGATTTGGCTATTAGGCAGGTGTTGAGCCTCCTGATTTGGCTATTAGGCAGATGTTGGGCCTCTTGTTTTATTTTGCTTTTAGTTTGGAACAGTCATTAAAAATTTGTATTTTACAAAATGTTTGTTGCTGTTGTTGCTGTAGGGTTTAACGCCATTTTTTGGCACAAGATAGGCTATACATGGCGGCCAGTATAACTGGTGGAGGAAGAACCCTGGAAAACCCCAGGAAGAACCACCGACCCATGATAAGTTACTGGCAAGCTTTCTCACATGCCCACTTTAGCTGAGCCTGAGACTTGAACACACACAGAGGTGAGATGGCAGTGATCTGGAACGGTGAGCACTTTAGACCACTTGGCTACTCGGGGCCCCCCAAAATGTTTGTGAATGTCTGACCAGAGTTTATTGTGAAATAGTAAAAGTCAATAAAAATTTGAATTCCTGAGTATTGCATGTGTTTTTAATGTCAGATTGTAGCGCTGGTATATTTTTAATGATTATTTTAAGGTCATAATCCTTTTGGATAAATTTTACAATTTTTTTTTTTTTTGTGTACCAGTAGTATATGCCATCTTGGTTGGATTGGTTTTGGGTTTCTTTTGGTTTATCGGTGGTATATACCATATTGGTTAGATTTTTTTTGTTGTTTGTACCAGTAGTATATACCATATTGATTGGATTGTTTCTAATTTCAGCTCAGTTACAGGAGATGGCTTGGCTCTGCTGCAGGCATTTATAGCCTACGTTACTGGTAATGTGCAGATAAAAGGACTTTGATTGTATGATCTGTGTTAAACTGCCAGTGGGGAATTACCCACATTTTGACTGTATGTATCTGGATTCTTGTATTCATTTCAGTCAATAAAATATGATCTATTTCAAGCTGAGGAAGACTAATTAAAAACTACAGTATGATGTTTACAATGAAACCATTCAAATAAACTTTCATTTATTAAAAAGTATGTCCTTCATTTTGTTTTTCCCTTCTAAAGTAGTTCAGCAGCTTGTTTGTTGAAGCACTTGACCCATGTTGTATAATGTTTATGTTTAAAGCAGAAATTTTTATATAAAGTTACTTTTCATTGTGGTCTACCAATTTTCTTGGGTTTTGTGGTTGCTATTAGACTGAACAAACATCCTTTAATAAAACATGAGGACCCTTCCTCATGCCATGAATTAGGTACTGACAAAAGATAATTTTTTGCAAAACCAAATTGATAAGCAAATGTATGTGTGTGTGTGTGTGTGTGTGATTTGGATTTTTAACGTAGCTTTAACAATTTTTCAGTTATATCGCTATGATGTCTGCAGTGTGGCAGTTTATAGTGATGTCTAGCACTGGGGCATCATGCTGCAGACATGTAGCATGATGTCCACACCCAGTCACATTATCCTGACACCAGGCTGACCAGTCCTAACACTAACCTCTTAATGCTGAGCGCCAAGCGAGGCAGCTGTTGGTACCATTTTGATAAGTCTTTGGTATGACTTGGCTGGGGATCGAACCCACGACCTCCCGCATCTAAGGCAGACGCTCTAACCACTAGGCCACCGGAGCGGTGATAAGCAAATAAAAAAATTCATTGTAATTAAGCATTCTTTAGTAGAGGTCATCCTGGCATGTTGGCCTTTGAAATTTATACAAAATTATGCCAATCTACCTTTAAAATGGCTGTGATTATGCCAATCTACCTTTAAAATGGCTGTGATTATGCCAGTCTACCTTTAAAATGGCTGTGATTATGGAATAAAAGAACCTTTATCACATAATGTCAAAAGTTACTTAACAGAATTTGACAGAAAACATTTTGGTACAGTGCCTTGCAGATTTATACAAATGATAGCTGTAAAAATTGCTGCTATTGCTATAAAAAATGTCATCTTAGCTGGTGAAATCTTGAACTCAGATATTGACAAGTGTTATGCCGGTACATCTGGTTTAAGTCAACAGCATCATCTTTAGCATGTTTACAGCATGGCATTTCTCGTTCACTGCACCACTGTAACATGTATCTTGTTCATGAAGTGAACTATTTCATGCAACTAGGAATGATCCTATCAGTCATACGTAATTGTTATACTTAAACTGTCCCAGTTTTAATTCACAGATATGTAGACTTATTTCGGCAGACGTGATTTGAACGTTCATTCATGTGGAGCACATATTGTGTATTACCGCTACAATATGTTGTCGACGGATGTTGTAAGAAACGTATTTCGAACTGACTTGACATTTTGATCACACAGCTTGTCTACTTACATCTTAAATGTATGATGCCATATGTAGTTGCATTTTATTTGTAATCATTCAGGTGGAAATCTGTATAATTCTTTAGCATGTCTTGTGTTCTTGGGTCTTCATGTTTATACGATTACATCACTTTCAGCATAGAATGTTTGATGCTTGATTTTGATTGGTCAGTAATCCTTTCTTGCCCGATGATTGCAAGTGCTAAATTCTGATTGGTCAATAATAATAGTATAAAAGGAGGTAAGCATTCATGACCTTTGTCAATCTCCAGTCTTTGTCAAAGGCGTGAAGTACAAAATGGCTCAACCAACCTTAACATCAGATGTGGCTATGGTAAAAAAAGAAATGTTAAAGTTGTCTAACTAATTCCATTGCATAAAATAGCACTAGCAGAGTGTTATTTTGTGACTTTAGTAAAATTATGTGTTTTGAACTTATTTCTTTTGAAATTTGAATAGAAGGTGCATAACCTACATCTGCATCTAGCAACGCTATTTATATTCAGTGCGCCTATAATTTATTATTCTAAATTCACAAACATTATACTTTATCTCTTTTATAGAATTTACACTTTTTGTGTGAAATTCATTTAATAGAACTTTGTCTTACGCTTGTGAGCAAACCACTGCACCAAGATGGGTGCAGTCTTGCACTCAAACCTGAAACTGTGAACCAGAACCATAGGCGTTGGGTGCATCTGCACCCAAACCATAGGAACATTGAGCACCAAAGACTATGATGCACCAACAATAGTAAACCTTGAACCCAGATTAGGTTCTTTTATTTCTGCTATTCCCCCCTCCCCTTATGAATGAATAAAGAAAAAATGAGAACACATTGAACACCAATAGCTTGCATGACTCAGTACTAACCATATTAACACTGCATATAAGAAATAACAAGGTACACATGAGTATTTCAGTCATTATTGTTAGTTAGCTGCTTGACACACTGCATTCTCATGTACTTGCATGCTTTAGCTTTGTACATCCGTATTTAGAAGTACTTTCAGTTAGAAAAGCGTACGTAATTCCTTGCTGCTTCCTGTTAGTCGTAACTTACGCTAACAAGCTTCATGAAGAAATTTATGTTCTACTAACAGATTAAGCTTACACTAACAACACTTTAGATCATAATATATTGCATTTCATAATGTTAGTCACGCTATAATTTCACAAACATTTCATGTAAGTCACTTGATTTGCTTGGCTCATCTTTTCTGTCATTAAATAATGTTACCTTCATTTGACACCTCTGCTCATTAATTGCACTCTTAGAATAAGATCATTCCCTTAGAATACAATAGTATATCCTCAAGTGAACCAAAAGCTGATGAGAAGACGGATCCCTTCTGAATCCGTCATCCATCCACGAGGAGCAACGTGACACAAGAATGGTCCAAACACTGGCTGGTTACATTTAATCCAGATAGGACTATCAATGTTGATGTCAGGAAAATGGAACCACAACCACCATCCTATATTATACATCACCAAAACAAACTTCATGAGGTTACTCAACACAGATATTTGGGCATAATTCTTGACAGTGATGCCACTTGGCACACACATACTAAATGCATTTTTGATAAAGCCTGGATGAAATCAAAATGTTTAAAAAGTTTTAACTGACAACCTTTTGATTCCAGTTTATTTAGTTCTTATTCTTTTTGTTTTGTGTATATATATGTATGTTTATTTGTACTTCTCCTTTATAACCACATGCTGCAGCATCCAGATTTATGTTACATTTTTTTGTAACTGGGAGACTACCCTAATAAGCTCATGCTTTATATTTATGTTTGTAATTGCATTTGACAAAGCTTCTCAAAATAAATATGGTTTAAACTAAATGCTCTGTATATTTCATACAGTTCATTTATCTGATGTTAATTATATTTAACCTAATTGTTCCAACAATATGTAAATTATCCTTGATCTAATTGTTCCAGCAATCCAGTGTTAATAATCCTTGACCTAATTGTTCCAGAAATCCAATGTTAATAATTTCTTTGCCAAACTGTTCCAACAATCCAGTTATAATTATCCTTGACCAAATTCTTCCAAAACTCTGATATGAGTTATCCTTGATGTAATTGTTCACACAATCTGTTGTTGGTCAGGTGGCTTTGATATGCCTTGAGGCCATGATAATGAATAGCACACACATACACCCAACATGGTGGTAAAGGAGTCTTATGGTTAATTTTTGCTTAATTAATTACATCCTGCCTAATTAAGCCTGATTAGCAAAATGTAAGCAAAGCAGAAGTGTCAATAAATTCTGTCTTAGGTCAAATTTGTTATGCAACAACTGCATTTATCTGAAGATCTTGAGTGCAATGGACTTTGATAAACAGGAGTAGTAGACTGTATTTACACAGTATACATGGAAGCGATAGGCATCATGAGTGCTGCTTCAGAAATTAAGGTGTGTTTGGTCCATGGACGATGAAGAGTCAAGTGGACAAACACTGAATGGGTAAATGGATGAGGAACAGACAAGTGGTCAAACATTTTAACTGAACATAAGAAATGTGAATAGCAAAAGGTACATCAAGATTTCTTGTATGTGCACCAATTTTCATGGAGATATTTTGGTGGTTTGCCCTAGAAAAAGAATCGATGGACAGACAAGTGGACAAAAGCATAGCAAATATTGAAATAATTGTCAATAGCAAAAGACACATTTGAATCAACAGTCTGTTGTGTGTACTAAGATGTAAAGATATCTCAGATAGTTTTGGAGCTATGCTTCAGAAAAAGAATTGTGAATGATGGATGGATGGATGGATAAAAATGTTAATAGTATTGAAACAGAAGAATTGAGAATGGTAAAAGGTGGATCTGAACCACTAGACTGATGTATACCAGGTTTCAAACAGATGTATTTTGAACAATTTAATGTATACCAGGTTACAAACAGATTTATTTTGAATAATTTAATGTATGCCAGGTTTCAAACAGCTGTTATGTACATCTCAATTTTCTGTAACTTCTGGTATATGATTTTATTTAATTTTTGTAGTTTGGCTCTGTTAAAAACTCAAATCACATAGGATCTATAAATAGTTGTTTACGTACATGTTGACAGTTAGTAATAATAATTGTAACAATATGACTTAAAATGGCGCCTATGGCATATTTTCTCAGTGTCTGATTGGATATGGAAGTTTCAAGAAGAATTCTGTGGATTCCCATTGGTTGCACAAGGTGATGTAAATATATGTTGTTTGTCATAAATCAATAGTGTATGTTGTCACATGGGGTCTATTGGAAACTACATTCACAATATATGGTATAAATAAGGAGAAAATTAAGCATTCAGTTTCATTTCGATTTCTGGAGTCATTCACACTTTTAGTGTTCCTGTTGTAAGTCTGCGGATGTATTTTATGTTGTACTTAGATATTTTTCAAGACGAAAAATGTGTTTGGACTGTTAAGTGGTGATCGAAAGTGCTCATTTTTGGATTCTAATATTATTCTGGAACTGTTGTAAATTATTTGAAAGAATTCTGGACAACGCCATGGTTCTTGGAGGACCAGTTCATTTCCATTTTTGAAATTATAAGGGACTTCTATTTATTAGGAGCTGACCACTCCGGTGGCCTAGTGGTTAGAGCATCTGCCTCGGATGCAGGATGTTGTGGGTTCAAACCCCAGCCGAGTCATACCAAAGGCTTGCAAAAATGGTAGTAACAGCTGCCTTGCTAAGCGCTCAGTATTAAGAGTTAGAGTTAGGAATGGTCGGCCTGATGTCTGGATAATGATACTGGGTGGGACATCATGCACCATGCCTGCGGTATGATGCCCCAGTGCTAGACATCACTATAAACTGCCACACTGCAGACATTGTTGTGATATGACTGAAAATTTGTTAAAGCTACTTTAAAAATCCAAATCTCACATGCACGCACGCACACACACACGTTTAGGACTTTCATAGACCTTTATAAGGACTAATTTAGATTCATCATACTGTAAGTTCCTCTCACATTTTAAATTTATTACTTTAATAATTGTTGAGTTTAACAAAACTCGTTGGTTTTGCTCTTTTTCTGTACCGTATTTTATGTAATTTTTCATACACGAAAAAATAATTATTAATTTCAGTGTATGAAAAATTATATGTAAAGTAAATAATTATCATTTGGTGGTACTGACCATGTACGAAAAATAAAGGGAT
>JAECUM010021520.1:0-47859 GCA_016617855.1 Megalonaias nervosa | reverse complement strand
TTATTGGAAAGGAAACTTATGACATCTAGATTCCTTAAACGTTTCACAGGAAAGGCGACAATCGCTATAAAAAAAAAAATCGATGGATATATTTGCAACTGCAATTTCTCGAGTTATTGCCTATGTCTCTAATTATATGTTGATTTAATGTGAAATGTATTAGAACATAATATTGTCATGGTTTTGACTCAATTTAGTATTAAGCTTGCAACAGGTACCTCATCTTCGCTTGCCAAGGTTCCGATATGATAACCCTCTCTACACCTTGACGTATCGAGCAGATATTTATGTACTTCGGGTCTGTGAATTTCATTGGATGCGGTGGCAAGCCACCGCATCCAATCGAAATTAAGTTATTCAAATTTCCTACATCATCAAGACAAGGGGAGCACACAGCTTAAATGGACTGATAAATAAACAATTTTCCACTGCCGGTCCGTGTTGGTACAAATACCTTGCACTCAAAAACACCTGTAATGGCTTCCCTTTGGTATGTAGTCATACTTTCGATGTTAAACGTACAAAGTATCCTTTTTAAGTCAATTGCCTCCGCCATTTTCGGCCGACGTACAATGCATCGCTGTTACACGCTATTGGTTAGTTGGTATTACATACTAAAGGAGGCAACTCATGAAATCCAATAGATGTCGCTAGGACAAAGCACTAAAATATCTGTTCGATCCGCCAAGGTGTAAATTGGGTTATCATATCGGAACCTTGGCTAGCGAAGATGCAGGTACCTATGGTTCTTCAGTAAAAACGTAAGCAGTGTAGTGGAAAAGTGTATTGTGTTAATGCAAATTATAACAAGGACAAGTAAGTCTTGTAACTAACTCACCCAGTGACGTGGAATTAAGTAATAGAAAAATGCGGTACATATAAATGTTAAATAAAGATGCTGATTTGTGTACTGTGGCGATATTGAAGATTATAAAACTTGCAGAACACAAAGTACTACGACATGAACACGACCTCACTCTTTTTTGCTCACTCTGCCTCTCCTCTGAAATTTAACTTGAATTTGCTCGAGCCAAAATTTAGCTTTTCCCGAACAAGTGGATTTGTAAAGCCCTGGAAGGTGTTAATTTTTGAAAATGAAAATAAGGCTGTTTGTTCACATGTCGCAATGGCTCAGTAAATACGTGATCAGTTGATAGGTTTGAAAGAAAAAAATGATTTGGCAATAACCTTGAACTATGATCGGTTATTAAATTTTGGGGGAATAACTTTGAGTTTATGACTGGTATTAATTTGTTATGATTCAGTTGAGAAGGGAAGAGGGTATTGGTTTGTGAAAAATTAAATGAGCCTGTTTCTTGGTATGTCATAGTGACTCAGCAAACACAGGACATATAGAATTAATGTGTCACAACATGTTGGATAAATTAATGAACAAATGTATCAATGAACTCTGATTTTTTTGTAAAGGATAAATGTTTCATAATAAAGTTGGGTGTGCATGGTCAACAAATTATACTCTTCATGACTGTACCTAATACTTTACCCCACCCATTCCAACCCCCTCCATTTCTGTTTGTAGTTTTGTAGTTTGTAGGTTTAGGTTTTTGGAGTTGGGATACGTTTTGTTCAGTCAAGGCAGGTGTTGACTGATGGAGTTCCACCAAATAAGGCCATGTTATTTTATTTAGCTATTGACGTTTTTAATGGTTCCAGAGAACGTATAGGGCATAGGGTGACAGTTAATGTTAAATTCCTATAGATTCCCATAGGGTCATCCTTAGTGTTAAAGTACCATTGATCCAGATAGAGTCATGTTTAATGTTAAAGTCCCAAAGATTCCTATAAGGTGATATTTAATGTTAATTAATTCCATCATAGCGCTCCCTTGATCTCATATTATCCCCCATTACTACTCACATGTTATTAATAGTAATGACCTAATCATCATACGTAGGTTTATTTGTTAAATCAAAATGAATTTGAAATAAATTTATTTAAAAAGTTTACTAATTTAAAAGTTTCGAAAGCTTTGATCGTTATTGTCTTATTTAACGAAGTATTGATAAGGGGTTTGAGATGCAAAATTTTAGCATTCATATCATGTTCATATAGGATAGGAATAGAAGACATTAACTTCAACTTTTAGCTGACGTAAATCAAGACCCGCAAGATATAACTGTGTCTAAAATGTACACTGATGTGTGCTAACGAAGACAAGAGTGGCTGCACAAACGTGCCCATTTTTAAACATAGGCGATCTTAGCCCCTAAAACGGCAGTCGATATCAGTGCAGGTTTAGGACTTATTGGTCCGACTACAGTTCCGACTACTACAAGAGGCACGAGCTTTAGCTGATGAGGTGGGCATTTTTCAATAATTTATTAGAAAATATATAATAAAAAAATTTAACATACACAATATGTACTTTAATACATGTTCAGTAAATATTATACTGACTGGATCCTTTATGGATTTTCTGTTGGTGTTTCCATGACCTTCTAGTACAGCCAAAACTTCTGAGATGTTTACTGATTTTCTGTTGGGTCGTATACTTCCTTTTATCCACAAATGCTAGAGAGACGGTATTGATGTCTTCCTTCTACTCAATCCCTAGGCAGATAAATCATCCCCTCACCCGCGATGATATTGATTTTCAGTTTAGGGGATGATATCACCTATTCATTAAAAGCTGCAGAAATCTGCAGTAAATTTTGGCTGCACGCACCGGTGTACATTGTATATACTTACCGGTATTTCTCGCGGCTGTGGAGCTACCGTCGGCTAAAGGGTTCTTTTGGTGACATGTACATTATATTTCCGGAACAAATCCTGTTTGGTGACTTGTAAATCCACGTGGAACAGCATAACGATCTGTCCTGTGGCCATTTTGAATTTCGCGCTAGATACGGCTGTTACCAGTTACCGGTATGTGTCTAAAATGTATGCAGATTTGTTCCGGAAAGATTTGCATGCAGCAAAATTACACATTTTAATGCACATGTGACATCATACCGACAAATCGTCCATCGGTATCAACACAGATTTAGGCGGTTGATTTATCGGACCACTCAATCCCGGCTGTTACATTAAATAAATAAATAAATTAGTAAAGTACTCTTATAAGAATTTTATCTCAAACTTTGTACGTTAGTACTTTGTTTCATTCGCAGTTATTTCTTTACCAGTATTATTGATGAATCCGCCTTCAAGTTTTCAACTTCCTGCACTATTGAGATGACGTTCTGGACTTCTGGAGGATTGTAAGGACATGATGCAAGTGGGTTGTACTATAGCGATGTCACAGTTCACAAAATGCTCCTTGACATCTGTATTCCATTTATTAATATAAATTTCATTATGCTTCATGTTCCCGTTTTAGTCATGACACCATGTATTTTAGCCACATGACTTCCAATGATTAGAAGGGAAACAATACATTGTAATTAGTTATAACTGATATGAGTACTTTGATTACCTTATTGTAATTACAAATAGGTAAACATATTTTAATCAATTGCTACTTGAACAAAACAATATGTTGTTGTTTTGGTTTTTACGTTAGAGAAATGCCTAGATTCTTTTCACTAAAGTGGTCATCTATTCAAACCATAGTGGTCATCTATTCAAACCGTAATGGTCGTCTATTCAAACCATCGTGGTATAAGTGAACAAGCTCAGCCTTACACATACATGGTTTACAGGGTTAATTCAAAATTGAATGGGAATCTTTAGGACTTGGTCAAAATTTTGGGTGAAGATTTTAAAACTATTAATATGGCCAAAACACTTGGATTGATGACCAGATCGGGTATATAAAACTTGTGATGTTTAGTCGGTTTGTCTTGATTAATATGTACACCTTGTGTTGTACTCTCATTAGTGATGTATACGTTGTATTGATACATATGATATGGTTGAACTTCTGCTTCTTAGTCGTCAACTGTTAAACGACCACTTCTTGGAAACATTTAGAAAATAACTCTATCTAAATTTTCAGTTATATTATTATTATTAATGTGTTTACAAATTATTCATTCTAAAGGATGCACAGAATATCTAAAATTTTAGAAATGTTGCAAATCTAGTAATACTTGAATGGTTTATGAAGTGTTTTAGAATTTGTATAGGAAAAAGACAACAGATCAGTGTTAAATGCAAGTCGATGCAAATACCATACGCTGCAAGTACTGTATCAATCTCAACTGGATATCGAGCTAATCTGGAAATAATATCAAATTTTAAAATTCTCTTATTAACACCCAAAGTAAATTTGTAAATGTGCACGTGTAAGTTTTCACGGAAAATTTATAAGAGATGGTAACTTATGCTACCAACATTTTAGTGAAAAATTATTTACCAGTTATGTTTTGATCTCTTAAATAATCTTATTGTCTAGGGACCTCAAACTCTGGAAGTGGCCCGGGGCCACTCTCAACTTCTGAAGTGGCCTGTATATTGCAAACTCTCTTCAGGATCTACTTTGAGCAGACTCAAATAGCAGTTCCATGTTTGTGGATCTTCTATTTCTGGTCATAACAGATGAGGCAATAAAAAAAACAGAACCAAGCTGTAAATACAAAAATAACTTTATTAAGGCAGCTGTCAGTTGCTAATACATACAGATCTGATTCGGTTCTGTAAATAAATATGTTTAAGCACGATTCGAAATAACAGAATGTTGGTGCAAAGAAAATTACAAAGGACTCATTGGATACTTTGTTATGTAGATAGATTCTAACTCTAGTATTCTGAGGCCGATCTAAATGACATTATATTTCTTCCGTGACTTCAAATTCAAGCTGTTTTCTCCAGAAAACGGGCTGTGTGTTTATGATCTCTATCGTAAATATTATATATAGCAGGTGCACCTACGGAGAACTGGCCATGACCGTGGCAGAAAGTGCAAACAAGATACACACAAGTGAAGGTGCACTGAAGGCTTGCCACACGCAAGTACGAAGGTGCACAACCCTGACATAAATGTAATGACATTCAGCATCTATAACAACATAATGTGTATTGGATATATATATATATATATATATATATATATATATATATATATATATATATATATATATATATATATATATATATTTCAGACTACATAGTCAATATCTAAATTAAAATATAGATATAAACTAAAAGTATTTTAAACATAAAACATCATATATATCTTATGAACACTTGTTCATAAGATATATATGATCTTTTCTGTATACAGACAGATAGAAATCAGTGGAATGTGTCCGCATTGTAAAGAATGAAATTATGTAGCACATTTAAAGAGTAATTTGTTCCATCTACATAAAATACGAGAAATGAAATGAATCTCATACTTCCTTAAAGATTTCAAGATACATTTCTTACTATGAGATATATTTGTCATTATTGAGAACACACACACACACACACACACACACACACACACACACATATATATATATATATATATATATATATATATATATATATATATATATATATATATATATATATATATATATATATATCGACTCAAGCCTATCATATAAAAAGAGTAGGTTTGAAGGTGCACAAGCAACCGCAAAGAGGGTTCAATGTACCAGTCACAACATTCTCTGGGAATAACCACACCTCTATGTTTATAATATTATTTCCACACCACACCTTTATGTATATATTATTATTTCCGCATTATCATACCATCTCAATGCAAGGGCTTTCTTAGCCAAGGTTAGTTATCAGAAGATGTAAATAAAGATGGAAACGGAAATATCTAGCTGGACGCTGCGAAAATCATATTGAATCAGCCGCGCCGGAAACTGTTGCACATGCTTTAATAGTCACCATCCTAGCAACAGGGTGTGGCAACCAATCAGAACATAGTTTCGCCTTCGAATATTGTGGTAATCAGTCTTGGCTAGATGCCTGCAGCATCTGATACATAATGAATCCGTAAATGAAAGCGAAGGCCAAATGTCTGGAATCGCTTGTTTTAAATAGAAATGTAACCCTATTCAGAATACGCAACTGCAGTGAAAACTGCTGACAACGGGAACTTTTTTAAGTGACACGGTCAAATTTAAATTCTCCATCAGTGTAACTGTTGATTCGATCGTATTTGTCACTCTGACGGTTTCTGCAACCGAGTAAATCCATCTTTTGAACTGGTAAAAAATGCTTCCAAAAGAGCCCAGAATATGCTATTTGCCCTATCCCTATTAAGCTATACGAATACATTTACACTCGTATGAAGCTGAAGTACCTTAATTTGCCTATCTCAAGTCGAAATTTGAAGCAAATCTGAATACCAACATTTTTTAACTTCATCTAAAAAATTTAAATTTCATATTAACTCTCTGAAACTCCACGCATCTAGTTTCGCTTTTGAACCCTGTGGTTAATCATATTGAACTAAATAAATTCAGCATCGTGTATATAACGAATGTTAAGTCAAACTGATACACTCTCAAACGAAGCATTCCCGGATTCTTCTTTAAATAACACATGATCCCATAGGTTAAAGTATGGGGACTCACTTTTTTAAAACCTAAATTTAATTCTGTGCAAAATACAAGACAGTGGAATTAAACCGCAAGCTTTTTACGAGCAGAAATCATGAACATGTGTCATCCGTCCAGTGAATCCGGAAATAGCCATCATTTTTTGTGCTTTTTACGAGTGCCAACAGCACAATCAATTTATGAGCAAAATGTACGTGTGAACCGTCAATGAATCCGGAAAGACGTTACTTTAGATCTCTTTTATCTAAAAAAAATAGTTTTCACCTCTGCCGAATTTCGAAGTACATGCTTTATTATCTATTCTTAAGCTGTACATAAATGTAACGCGGTCCTTCTTCGTAACACATGCGCACTACATAATATTCATTTTCCTGCAAAGTCATATTCAAGATAAAAAATCTGATTGGTGAACCTCAAAATGAACAGAACATGAGATAGCATTGATCGGTGTCCATCTGATCTTCATCATGTCCGGAGATCTTGTTTCAATAAAATTTCAGTTCTCATATTTATGAAAGCGAAAATCTTCATTCGGAACGAACAGGTTTTTACGAAAGCTCTTCCTAACATGGGATCAAACGCCGTGTCTGGCAGGTTACTGAAGATAAACGGACTGGAAATTCTAAAGGTCGGCAGAATCAGATTGAAGACGTAAAATATACGGATTTCTGTACATTTCGATATAGGTCGCAGGAGATTATTCGTAAATTGGCCCCAGTGAAATTACTTAACTCAAAGCTATCATGCGACTTTTCAGGTACTGTTTTCATAAGTAAAGATATGGATATATTTATGTATTAAGTGATTCGGGTTTGTGTTGATTATGAAATTGACGTAAGACATGTCCACTTCCCCTAGTTACATCACAGTATCTAGACAGTGAAATACCCATAGTCTTCTAGGAAGCAGATCTAGTCACATAGCAGTAGACAGGATGGATTCAAGGCAAGTAGAGTATCTCCAAAATGGCCTGGAAAGCAACTATTTTGACTTGCGTCATGCTGTTTGGTGCAGTATAATTTTCAAGATTATTACATAGGGAACGGTGTTCCATTTGCACTGTGAGCTTCGCTGTCTGTCGGACATGAAAAATGCATGTGTGAATTCGGAGCTGTGATGCATCAACATCACTAACTGTGAGTTTCTATCAACTTGTCAAGGTCAATGAATAATATTCTTAGGCTTCAATTTATTATAGCTTTCAGAAAATATGGACCTTTTTGACCTGGTGTACTCGATATTAGGCAGGTTATTGCGCGATCAAATATGTGCATAAAAACCGCCCCTTCCACACGCAAATTAGAGACACATGTCGCGATTTACATATCTGGACACATTATTGACTCCCCACCAACATTTAGCAAAGATTCCGTGGTGTAAATACGTAGCAGCGATGATTCTAACACAACAAGGAAGACTTACATGCAGTTCAATGCTTTTTAAAATCGTCTGCTTGGAAACTGCACTGTCCATTTTTTTTAAATACACAAAGGAAATTAAATGTTCAATATTTAGATCTTGCATATAAAACGAAAAGGAAACTTAAAAACCGTGTTTTCGCAGGAATAGTTTGCATCTATTAGCACAGCTGGAGAGCAACATACAGAGAAGAAATCATGTTAAATACTGTGTTGTAGGTCAAGTCTTTCAAAAATGTCAACCATAGTAATTTATTTTCGCGCGTATGATTTTCTATCGCTTACAACAAAGCCACACAATAATCATGATATAAATCGTGTGGTTAATCTTAATAAAACATTTTATCGAATGATTTCCAATAGTACCAGTGTACCTTAAAAATGGCAAGATATTACCATAAAAATTATTCAGTTGCTATCTTCGCGATAGACCATAGAATTACAAATATTCGAAATGCTGCCCTTCCAAAGCTTGTGGGCAAGGTTCTTTGGTTCTTTCGAGTTTGTTTGTTTTGTGTGTTTTTAATCCTTAACATTGAGCAAGTAATTCATAAGATACCGGAATTGGATGGTTTGGTATAGTTTGTTACCCAAGTCTTACTTTATTTTAATGATAACTTTCCAGAAAGTCCTCGAAAAAAATGTGATATTTCAATTTATTTCATAATGAGACACACACACACACACACACACACACACACACACACACAAACATACATACATACATACATATATATATATATATATATATAAAATAAACAACACCAACACGTAGAATGTGTGACTGGTTTCGCTTTATTCTTCATCAGACTGAATTCAAACTGAATTCAATATCATTGCTTACGTCATTAAATATATTCTGTTTCGAAGTGATCAATGATATAAACAATATGACATAAACAAGATGATGTCAAAGCTTACATTTTTAACCTAATTGTCTTATTCTTTAACGAACAATTGACATGGAAATATGCATATACAGCACATATTATTGATATTTTAATACATAAAAATACGTAAAACTGGATCTTAAAGATACATATATCTCTACTGAACACTATCTCAAAAACTTTCATGAATAAATAGAGATAAACAGTTTTAGTAATATTTTTATTATGTATAATGCACATTTAAAAAAAAAAAATAATAATATATTATATCTTGATATATTATTGACGAATGTTCAATATTTCATCAGAACTCAAATTATATAACAAAAAATAATCATAAAAACTAATATCATAAAGATAAGTTTAATAATTCTTTAAAAATGAAAGGGCATTATAAAATTAATTCTCACTATATTATGATTAATTATTTATAAAATACTTAATTATTTTATGATTATATGTATTATGCACACCATAATTTTTTATTATATAATTTGAGTTCTGATGAAATATTGAACATTCGTCAATAATATATCAAGATATAATAAATTATTATTATTTTAAAATGTGGATTATACATAATAAAAATATTACCAAAACTGTTTATCTCTATTTATTCATAAAATTATATATATATATATATATATATATATATATATATATATATATATATATATATATATATATATATATATATGAGAAATATCGCCTCAGTGGCGATATTATTTTTTAAACTAATGTGTTTTCCATTTAGAAACTATATCCACCTTTAAGTATGTTCTTCATACGTGTATTTCCATACTTAAGCATATATTTTCATCTTTTCCTTCTCTCTCACTCATCCTTCCTCTCTGTCTGTCTGTCTGTCTCTCCATCAGGATAAATAGATTTTAAAATGAGTTAAATATGTGATATGTCCCAATATTGTCCTTAATATAATGTTCTTAACTTTTTGTCTTCAGAAAACGCTACCGAGCTTTTTTGCTATCACTGTACTCTGACCTTTACCTCGGGTATCATTCAAGTGAATTATGGCTGGATTCATCATGTGTACGATAACCTGTTCTAATAACTGATCATCAACACAGCCTAAGGTCGCACGATTGTGACCCCTACCCGGTTAAGAAGATGAGTATTGAAATCTTCTTACCCAAATATTTGCATTGGCGAATCATGCGAAACTAATAGGCTGTGTTGACTCTTAACTGGGCCTGGTGGTCATCTGGGCCTCCGTCACAGGACCCAACAGATCCAGAGTTTGTCTCGGCAAAGCTAAGTCTCTCTGAGATAAAAGCTCAAGAAGGTTACTCTGCATGCCAGCCAACCGCTACTACTGTGTCTTGGATCCAAACGTTACGTTCGAACGCGAACGTTATCTGAATATCTGAAATCCTTATGAGGCAACTGATCTTGTGAGACTTCAAAGTATGCCGATCGTATAACCCACCTCAGCCACAAAGTGATATCCTGCTTTCCAGTGCTCACCGGAAGAGTCGTTTGCGCGTGCCTTGCCTTGCCACTGTGCGTTTCAAGTAGTGCCTGAGAGTGTGTGTGTGTGTGTGAGTTGGATTTTTAACGTAGCTTTAACAATTTTTCAGACATATCGCTACGATGTCTGCAGTGTGGCAGTTTCTAGTGATGTCTAGCACTGAGGCATCATGCCGCAGACATGTAACATGATGTCCCACAAAGTCACGTTATCCTGACACCTGGCTAACCAGTCCTAACACTAACCTCTTAATGCTGAGCGCCAAGCGAGGCAGCTGTTAGTACCATTTTTGTTACAAGTTTTTGGTATGACTCGGCCGGGGATCGAACGCACGACCTCCCGCATCCAAGGCGGACGCTCTAACCACTAGACCACCGGAGCGCACAGAGCCTTGAGTCTTGCATGGCTGCTGTTCTCGACATGTCTATGGAGGAGAGCTAGCGTATAGCAAAGCCTGGTTGCGTCAAAGGACCCCTAAGCTATCTGATCTCAGGTGAAGAAAGTTCGGGTCAACTGATATGACGTTAATTCGCTCACCCTGCATGCTCAGGCTAATGCTATCATGAAATGTGCTTTGTATGATATTAGCTTCAGCGAAGTGCGGGCATTAGGGTTGAACTTGTTTGAGTTGAGCTGTGTAAGAACCCAGGGCAGATTCCATTTAGGAAACAGGGTGAGTGATTTTGGTCACTGGAAATAAATATTAGCTAACAAATCATGAATGATATCGTGGTTGCTATGATGTCAGAATGTGTCAGAAATCATTGATCGCCAACATTTTTTAGTAACTAGATTCAGCTTTTCTCCTCGAAGAGCCAGAACAAAATAGGTCAGTTGGGGAATTGGGTCACAAAGGGGGGCGATGTTATTGATTTGATACCATTCCTTGAACCCACACCATTTTCCTTCATAAGCCTTCAGGGTGGAGGGCCTTCTTGCTGAAGAGATTGTATTCCAATAATATAAGTTTTAGACTGTTTGTACCCCAAGGCTGTCCGGACAAGAGCCATGCGTTAAGGAGAAGACGGTCCGGGCAGGTGTGGAAAACTTGCGACCCTGGCTGCTTGAGAAATTTAGCCGTGTTGGAATCTTTCTGAGCATATCTAACGCTAGATTGAGTGGATCTTTGTCCCATATGAGAGGGGATATCAGAATTATTTTGTAGTTCTGACCCCGTAAGTTGGGGATTATTTTGGGTACGTAGACCATGGCAGGGTAGGTAAAGGCCCAGAACCCTTCTCAGCTGAATGGCAGTGCGTCCACGTTCCAAGTGTCTGGGTATGAAACTGGGGAGACGAAAGTAGGCAACTTTTGATTCCAACGTGTCGCAAAAAAGTTCATCCGACGCCCCAAAGTGCACATATCCGAAGAATGATGGGTAGAGAGACCATTCCATGTGAATGACCTGACCCTTCCCGGATTGAGTATCTGCCAGGATATTGAGTCTGCCAAGAATGTGTCGGATTTGTACATTGATGTTGAGTTCTTCGCACCAACTTTAGAAACTGCTAAATCAAAGAACCCATGTCGGGTGATTTGGTGCCCCCTACCCCTCCAACCCCCGATGTACGGAGGAAAGTCACACCACAAAGTTGTCTCGCATAATGAGGACCGCTTTTCTTGAGGCGATCCTTCCAGAAGCCGTTGATGACAGCCTTCATTTCTAGAATGTTGATGTGGAGAGTCGGATCTCTTGGTTTCACAGATAGTGAAGTCCGGCAGCAGGTGGATACCCCAACCGTATGTACTGGTATTTTCCCCCGACATAAGCTAACCCTGGTTGTATCACTGACCCAGGAATGATTGCATGTCGGGCGTGATCATGACTTTCTGATCTAGGGGACCGTAGAATGGACAACAATGAGCTAGCAATGCCATCTTTAAGAGGCTCATATAAAGACGGCTTAGCGGAATCAAGTCCTGAATAATCTGATGAGTTGCAATAACTCTTTCGCTGAAATAAAGTCTCGTTGGAAACGGACTCGATCAGTTCTACGATCCGGGTTACACGATGGTTGCAAAGCCGTGCCCTATTTCAGCTGGTGAGAAATTTCATATCCAGGTGGACAAAACACTGTGAAGAAGGCGGATTTGTCCCATTTCACAAAAAAAAGCCTAATCGACGTAAAAGGATATCGCTCCTGTCTTGCAGAAAAATGGAAAGTACCATATGTTTTTAGAGTACGCTGCCGTCGTTGTAGAAGAAGTCGACCTGAATAGGGTGACGACGCAATCCATGATCTTGGTAAAAGCACAAGGGCTGATACTGAGGTGAAGAGTAGGACTTTTAACTGGTAAACTGTGCCGCGGTAAGCAAACGTAAGAAGTTTTTGTGACGCTTGGTGGATAGGGACATGGAAATATGCATCAGTCAGATCGAGATTCACGGAATACTCATCCTTTCTGATGGGGAGACGTATTGATCTAGTCGTCTCTATCTTAAATTTTGCCAGTAGAATGTATTGGTTGTGGCAACTCAGGTCAGTGATGAGACAAAGTTTTGAATAAAACCCCAGAGATTATGGTTTTTGCACAATCTCCACTGCACATTTGGCGATGACTGACCGTATCTCCCGCTGTAAAAAGGCATCTTTTAGCCAGTCTGACGGTACTTACTTAAGAAGGGGTGAAGTGGAAAGGGAGGACTTGGATAAATGAAGTCTGAAGCCCTTCTGAAATGACCTGGATCAACCAATCGTCCTGAGGGGAGAAGGTGATTCATTGAGAATGACAATGTTGGAGACAGCCACCCATCGGTACGCTGGTTATGGGCGGTGAGTAGTATAGTGGGGCACTATACGGACAATGGGAATTAGCATTACAGACACACCCCCCCCCGCGGGGGCACTATACGAATAAGATTTATAGGGACAAAAAATCACCCTGGGGCACTATACGGACAATGAGAATTTTGTATAGCGACTAGCACACCCTGGGCCTGTATACGGACAATGGGAATTTTGTATAGGGACAAAAGGAATGGAACAGGTAGGGTGACGTCACGGTACTGGACACTTGCAACAATGTAGCAAGTACCGTGACGTCATGCCACCTGTTTCATTTCTAGAGAAAGTGTGATGCATTCGCGTTCGTGTCAGTGAAAAGTAGAGTATGTTTTAAATGTTTTTTAGGCAAGAAAGAATAAATCTTTTCGAGGCAGTGGAGTGGCCCTGAAAAGGGCCGTTGTTTGTTATGTTAACACCATTCCGTTAACATAGAGGGCATCTCACTGATCTTCTTCTCTTTCTTAAACTTCGTCTAACTTCTGGAACGTAGATGAGGACTCGCTTCAGACAGCCTTGTCTTTCCACATAGGTCCTTCTTTTCCAAACGTTTGTCTCGGTGATCCTAACGATTCTCCATGATGATCTCACATACATAGGTAAGTCCGTACGGAACAGCATCGACGATACGAGGGTAGACGATTCAACGCTGGTCCACATCTTTGAGACGAGAACAGGTGAAGGGAATGAAGTGAACCGCGTTTATTTATAGTGGAAGACCGGATCGAAACGGATTGAAATTGTCCACCAATCCCAACACGCGTTACAAAATTCAGTCACTTCGCGGAGTCTGTCTTCCAATCCGAAGAGAGTTACCTGTGACGTCACATTCCCTATATAGGTGCGCTAGCGTCTGTGTGCAGTGAATCGATGCGACATTGTTTTGTGAAACATGACGGAAACTAAGAAGACAATGAATTGGGGTGAACCGGCTTTGGAGACGAGAAGCGATGGCAGCATACCAGTGGCTACCAAAGTCAACACAGGACTACTACCAGAAGAGGTTGATTTCAATTGGGATTTAGCAGATTTTCTCTCTTTTTCACAAGAATTTGTTCCGGTACCAGCACCTTCGTCACCTTCTCCTTCTTTACCACACGTCGACGATTTTAAACAGAGACAGAAGGAAGAATTGGAGAAATTTTTACAACAGCAGAAAGAAGCAGAACAAGCATTTCTCCTTGAACAGCAACAGCGCGAAGAAGAGACAAGAAGGAAACGACAGGAAGAAGCAGCAGAGCAGAAACAAAGTCTAGGAGAGTAGGAAAACAGTGAAAGTCAAACGGTAATGGTACTCTTGGACATTTTGGCCGAGTTAAGAAGTCTGAAACAAATGTATCAGACTTCTTATTACGACCCAAGAGAAAAAGACCTTCCAGAGCCAAACAGCCCAACCCTGTTACAACACCGGAGATACCACCCCTAGTGATTTCCCCCAAATCAGTGACAGGAGCAAGTCCAGAAGTAGGCCTTGGCCGTGGCAAAGGCTTAAGGCAGTTAAAGTTGATTGCTTCTCGTTCCTAAGTTTGTTCTAAGAAAAAAAAAACACCCAACGTGTTGTGAGTGCGTGAGTATAGGTCCTTATTATTCTAAACAATCAAAACCAAGAGACTCTTACGTTTTTTTCAGTCTGGTCTATTCTGTTACAAATATTTACAATCCAATATCACAACAAAACATAATACAACACTATTAAAAGTTCATAGACTTCTGTCTTTTTTTTCTTCTTTCACTCTCTCTGTTTTCTGATTTTCTTCACTTTCACAGTTTTTTCCTCCTCATCTTCCTCACTTTTTTCTCGTCTTCTTTTCTTTTCTGTCTTCTCTTTCTGAACGTGACGGGGTTCTTCCTTTGCCGAGGGCACCTCTTTTTCTTCCTCCTCCTCCTCCTGCTCCTCTTCTTTCTTAGGACAGTCTGAAGACCAATGTCCTTTCTCTTGACAGTGATAACAGGTATCTTGACTTTTGTCTCTTCTGACACTGGTCTTGCTTTTTTGACGATCTGGACAATCTGTAGCCCAATGTCCTTTCTTCTGACAGATATAGCAAGTATCTTGACTTTTATCTCGAAAGGAGGGAGAGTAGTCCGTCGGATTGTCTGAAGAAAACTTTCTTATGACACCTCGCAAAGCTCTAATCAGAAGTTCGATCTGTGTGGGTTCTTCCATCGTGCTGGTCAGCTTGAGAGCGAAATGAATACTGAGAGGGAAGACAGCAACCCTTTATATGTACACTGAGTCTGACATGGATATATAGGGGTCCATGGCGTTTCAAATGCAGTCATTTGGCTTTTTGCAGTCAAGATGAAACGATCGCATCATTTCGTAAAGAAAGGAGAAGAAAGTAAGAGGCAGAAACGTGATTTATCGCCTCGTACAGTAGCTGAAGTCTTGGCTCAAATTCATGCCAGCGATTTTGAAGATGATATGAGTGAGCCAGAATCTAGGCCCAGAGAGTCTACACCAAGCCAAAGTCCATCACCACCAGCAAACCCTAAAACGTACTACCACATTCGAGAGACGGACAAACGCTCCTCTAGAAAATTTAGAACTACGGCCTACACGTACGCGGTGAAGTTTAAAGATTTCAAGTCCGACGTACCACTGGAGAAATTAGAAGGGTTCATCACCAATGTGTGGGATTCGTTGTTAATCACACTGAAACAGCAATGTCAAGCCAAAGAAGACGATCGCTTGAGACTTTCTATTCATCACGACAGTTTGAAGTCCCCCCTTTGGATCGAGTTTAGCAGCCCGGCAGAATTGACACCTTCCAAAGTCATAGACAAGATTCAACACGTACAACAATCCAACGACAAGTTTCACATCACCAACGGAAAAGCGACACTGTTCATGACCCACGTGTCTCTTCCCCAAGGGACGGGATGCAAAAGGGTGTTCTTGGTAGACAATCTACGCAGCATCAAGCGCAGTATCGTTCAAATTAACAACACTCAAGACAAGATGTGTTTAGCCCGTGCCATCATGGTGGGACGAACGTATGCCGACAAGAACGACACGACAGAATGGAAAAGAGCCTGGCAAACTATTCAGAAATCTAGCCGAGCCAAACAACAGAGAAATGCAGAACTCCTGTTACATCAAGCAGGGCTATCCAAAGACACACCCTGTGGCATTCCTGAAATGCAAAAGTTGCAAGACGTCTTGGCTCCACGTTACACCTTGAAAGTACACTCTCAAGAAGTGCGCGGACCTCTGTTGTTTCGAGGCAAAGATTTCAAAGACGGAAAATACATTCACGTCTATCATCACGATGAACGTTTTGATGCCATTACCAGTATCATTGCATTCCTGTCATACACTTATTACTGTGAGAAATGTGACTATGGCTATAACAATCGATAGCAACACAAACATTGTGGATCAAAAAGTGAGGGATGTTTAGCGTCTAAGCCCTGTCTGGACCAAGGACAAGAACGAGTGCATTGCCCAACTTATCAGCGCACGTTTGTCAGCCCTTTCTGTTACCAACAACATCTAAAGACGCAAGGTTCACAGCAGAAACGTGCTTGTCAGCTCCTGAGATTGTGCCCTACTTGTGGACAAGGCATATGTACCAATAATGCCAAGGCGGGCATCTGTTCAGGAAAGAAGCGATGTCACATTTGTCGCCAAGTCGTGGACTTGGAACACCAATGCTACATTCAAAAATACAATTCCAAACGTGAAGAAGAAGATAATGACCGGAAGAAAGGGAATTTCATCTTTTTCGATTTCGAATGCATGCAAGAGACTGGCATTCACATTCCTAATTTCTGCGTGGCTCATCGAGCGTGTGAGAAGTGCATCCAAGAGCCTATCTTTACTCATTGCTCTCACTGTAGCAAGATTCCTGGAGGACGTGAAAAAATCTTTCGTGGACCGAACATGCTGGCCGATTTCGCCCAATGGATCTTAGACCCTATCGACGAGACGTGGAGCCAAGAAGACATCGAACGTTAAGGAGATTGTCATCGCTATGCCACGGTGATGGCTCACAATTTCTTGGGATACGATGGGCAATTTCTTTTGAGATACTATACGGAACAAAGTACCGAACGTCCTAAAGTGACTTTCAACGGAGCCAAAATCATTTCCATGCAAGTGGGATAAGTGCAATTTAAAGATTCGATGAGTTACTTGGCCATGCCTTTGAGTCGCATGCCTAAAACGTTTGGAATGACAGAAATGGCCAAAGGCTATTTTCCGCACTTTTTCAATACCGAAGCCAATCAACACGCCGTTCTGCCCCATTTGCCTGAGGCTCACTACTACGACCCCGACAACATGCGTACCTAACAAAGAGAAGCTTTCTACGCATGGTACCAGACTTACGCCTCGGACTCTTTCGACTTTCAGGAAGTAATGTTAAAATATTGTCGTTCCGACGTGGACATTTTACGGCGTTGCTGTGGAAAATTTCGAGAATTATTCATGGAGCACGGAGGGATCGACCCTTTGAAAGAAGCCTGCACCATTTCCAAAGCGTGTTCCTTTGTGTACCGTCAACGATTCATGCCCGAAAACACCCTGGCTGTCATCAGTCCTCAAACAACCAATTTTGTCAAACCTCAATACTCGGTCAAAGCCCTACGCTGGCTATATTACTTGTGCGTCAAGGAAGACAAATAGATCCAACACGCTCGCAACGGAGGAGGCGAAAAGACCATTGGAAGGTATTCGGTGGATGGTTGGGACTTAGAAAACCCCCAGATCGTGGACGAGTTTAACGGCTGCTTATTTCACGGATATCCTATCTGCTACCCTCAACGTAACACTAAAAATCAGTTTTTACAACGGACCATGGAAAATTTCTACCAGGCCACTTGTCAGCGACGCTTGAAGTTAAAAGAGCAAGGATACCAAGTGGTAGAAATGTGGGAACATGAGTACGATCACCGATTGAAAACCGATGCCAAGTTTAAGCGCATCGTGGAAAGTTACAAGCTGGTGGACCCACTGAACCCAAGGGACAGTTTGTACGGAGGACGGACGAATGCCACCTGTTTGCTGTACCAAGCCGACGAGGAGAAAGGAGAAGAAATTAAATACTTGGACGTGTGTTCTCTGTATCCGTACGTGTGCAAATATTGTCACTTTCCTGCAGGGCACCCACAGTTGCTGACGGAACACATCGACCTGGACAACATTAGACAATACGAAGGATTGATCAAGTGCAAAGTCTTGCCTCCCACGTCCTTGTACCATTCCGTTTTACCTCACCATTGCCAAGGAAAACTTATGTTTCCCTTGTGCCGTACTTGTGCCGAAACGTGCAACCAAGACCGACCTTGTCAGCACACCCAGGAAGAACGCGCCTTGACGGGAACGTGGGTTAGCGTGGAATTGTTTAAAGGTCTGGACCTGGGATACCAACTGTTAGAAGTGTACGAAAGTTACCACTTTCCCAAGACAGAACAGTACCACAAGGGCGACGAGATCAGAAAGGCATTTTCGCAGACTACGTGGATGCCTTTTTGAAACTGAAACAAGAAGCCATTGGCTACCCTTCCTGCTGCCACACTTTTGAAGACCAAAAGAAATTCAAAGAGAAATACTGGGAACAGGAAGGCATCACTTTAGACCACATCGAGAAAAACGAAGGAAGGCGATCGTTTGCCAAAGTGATGTTAAATTGCTTGTGGGGTAAAATGGCACAACGCCCGTGTTTACCCAAAACGGAGTATTTGACAGAACCTTCTCGTTACTTCCAGATGATTCACGACAAAACCAAATACATGAAACACGTGGACGTCCTTCGTGAGGACTTGATCTTAGTCAATTACGAAGAAGAACTGGACTTTGTAGAAGCCGACGAATTTGGAAATGTCATCATTGCAGCTTACGTGACAGCTCATGCTCGCTTAAAACTATACGAAGCTTTAGAACTGTTAGGAGATCGTGTGCTGTATTTTGACACGGACAGTTACATCTACATCGATCGCCTGGGTCAACCTCACCCTGTCATCGAAGGAGACCGTTTAGGAGCCTGGACGGACGAGCATCCCGACGTCGAGATTCTAAGTTTTGCAAGTGGCGGTCCCAAAAATTACGGCTACGAATCCCGGGACAAACAAGGAGAAGTGCACACGGAGTGCAAAGTGAAAGGATTGACTCTCAATTATCGCACCAGTCGACTGGTGAACTTTGGTGTCTTGAAAAAGCCTTGCAGTCTGGACAGGATGGAAATTTTAAAGTGACCACCCACGAATCGCACAAGATTGTACGTTTACCCACACACCAAATCGTCAGCCGACCCTTGGAAAAAGTCTATCAAATCGTGTACCAGAAGCGAATAGGGCTTCCCAATCACTTCACTTTACCGTACGGTCACGCCGATCTTGGTCAGCATATAAAAAGGGACAACGTCCAAGACCGAGAGTTTATTGTCACTACCATTGCCAAGCGAGAAAGATGAATCCTTTCAAACATCAAGTATCAAGTAAGAGCAAACTCGAGTGCGATGCTGTGCCTTGCGATGGTAGGGATGCCGTTCGCTATGACCTTAGCGATTCAGTACCACATCATCATGGGAACTTTGCTATAACTACTACTACCATACCTACCATGGAAAGTGATGCTGTGCGTGTCAAACCTGACGGATGCGAAAGTGATGCCACTCGTTATCGTACACCTTTTCACTTTACTGGTTTTCATGGTGGATGTCATCCTTATGAAACCATTCTACTACCACCCTCCGGATGTCATGCAAAACTGAGCACACTCCTACATATTTCACCGTACCCTCATCGAAATGAACCTGTGAAAGACGAATATTCGTTCCCTGTGCGTTTGCCTGAATACTGCGACTTTGAAAGTCGGATTCAAACCTTCCGAGGAAAATGGCCAAAATATCTGGGAGTACCTATCGCCGAAGAATTAGCTAACGCCGGATTTATCTACATGGGCGAAGGGGATAAAGTCAAGTGCTTCAGTTGCGGTGTGTCACTTCACGAGTGGGAGAAGAATGATTGCGCTTACCTGGAACATGCTCGATGGTCTCCAGATTGTCACTACCTACCTTTAGTGGGATCTCGCCATTGAAGAGGGCATACCATGTCGTGTAAGAAACCAGCTACGTGGCTAGGAGTCAAACGTTGTACAACCCCTAGACAAGTATTTAAACCCCTATGGAAAAATAATCTTCAAACATTACCAAACGAATTGCAAGAGAAGATCTACAATGATATTTGGTTGGGACTTGCCAGAGCCAAATCTCAATTTGTGACTGTAGAACTTTTGTGTCGAGAAATTCACAAGAGGAAATTGACAAAAGTCAACAAACAAGTCAGATTTCTCTGGATCAAGGGTGCATTCTTCCTAATATTACTCTTTGGACCATTTACATTTGAAGATTTTATTGACATTCTTGACCGATTCCTGGAATGGCAGTCGTCAGAAATTACTCACTTTGTCTGTTACTTTCGCTCTAGGAGAAGTGTTTGACTGACATGGTCATGGATACTTTACAAGAGAACATTCGTGGTTTGCCTGTGGAGTTGAGAGAACGCATTTACCGCGAGTTCGTCAAAATACAAGTGAAACGCAAAGAACCATTGCATCCGTTACGTCACCGATGTTTGAACCACTGGTACCTAAATGCTATAAGAGGACTGATTCTGATGAAAGTGTTCCAGTGGTCAGACATTGATGAATCGCGTGAAATTCATAAATTTTTGGATGCCACTCATTCAACTTACAAGGTGATCCTAATACACCGAATTCCAACGGACAAGTTAGAGGATTACAACAAATCTTTACAAGAACAATTCTTTCTAGTTCAAGAGGAAACTTCTGTGCGACGTGTGGTGTGTGAGTTAGAGACTAAACTTTTTTGGTACGGTACTGAAATAAAATCGAGGCTGTTCAAAAAGTACACTTATTACCTTACACCAAAGAAGGTATAAAAACGGACTACCATGCCACAACCTTTATCATTCGTGATACAACAGATTCCGTGGAAGGAAATCAATGACACTATTCAAACGGTAGAGAATTACGATCGTCTATTACGAAAATTGTGTCCATTGAATTGGGGTGGATGTGTAGTGTGTGTCTTAGTGACTTGCTTTCTGGGATTTCGTTTACCAGCCGATTCCTTGTGGACTCTTTACGAACGGTACATACCATTCCAAAAAGCATGAAAGCGGCCCCTTTAAATGTACACGAGAGACTCATTCTGCTTAAAGCTTTGTGCTTTCATCTTGATACTTCTCAACCTCTACAGGAAAACAAGATTCGTCAAGTTTTAGGCACTGAAGATGTGTACGACGACGTGTGTGTAGCTTGTGACTTACACCCTCGCTGGAAAGATGTACGTGACTGGAAAAGTTGGGGCTTTGAGGCTTGGACAAAAGAGGTGGCACACTATGCAAAAGATTGGTATTCCTAAAAAATTAAAACGTTCAGTGAAAAAGTAACTTTTAAACCAGTGTTAGTGACAGTGCCAGAAGAAGAAGAAGAAGAAGTCGTGACCGAAGAAAACCACTCTCTTCAGGACAGGACCGTGATCGACATCCCCGAAAGGCCATTACGGGAGGACTCTTGTGTAACTGTGCCAAGGAGTGTAGAGACTCTCAGAACATTACACACTACCCCTACGATTTCACCTCTTGATCACCACAAATGTTGTACGGAGACTTGTTTATATTCCACTATGATCGTTTTGATGCGTCTTTTATTCATGTACTTAACCATTTGGCTTTTATGCATTTTTGTCTTTCGTGTTGTTCACAATTAAAGATGACAATAAACGTGTCCTGAAAAAAGTATAAAAACTCTTGTCTTGTCTGTCTTCGTGTCAAAAGTAACATTTCTTACACTACTATGGCTCCCTCTACTGTCTCTGCTCCCTCTTCCTCCACTGTCAAAGTCATTGACGAACACGTAGATCAGACTAGTTGGGAGGCCTTGTATCTTCGCCATCCCTTTAACATGCTCATTGCTGGACCTAGCGGTTCCGGCAAAACCGAATTTGTCAAACGTTTGATCGAACATAAACATCATTTGATCGATCGTCCACCTCAACAAATCGTGTGGTGTTACAAAGAGTGGCAATCGGCGTACAACCTTCTGCGAGAAAGTCAAGGCGATTCCATCGTCTTTGTGGAAGGCATTCCTGGCGAGGACGACGGATCGTGTCTGACCCTAGTCAAACTCATTTGGTTATTTTTGACGACATGTTAGGAGAAGACGAAGAAGAAATTAAACTCTGGTTTACGCGCAAAGGGCATCATCGTAATGCCAGTGTCATTTACATCACCCAAAATTTGTTTCAACAAAGTAAAGCCCATCGTACCATCAGTCTCAATGCTCATTACGTGGTGTTGTTTAAAAAGCCCTAGAGATAAATCGCAAGTACAAGTCTTAGCCAAACAGTTAGGATCGCTTTGGCTGACTCATTCATACGACAATGCCACTCAAACTCCGCTTATTTACTCGTGGATTTAAAACCCACCACTCCCGATTATTTGCGATTTCGTACCCATCTGTTTCACCACTGGTGCCAAGACGGAGGGCCTGTCGTGTACACGTCCCCTTCGTCGACTTAATCACAATCACCAAAAAAATGTCTATAAAAACCTCGGTCACTTTGACTCTGTCTCACACATCGTCAACATGACGTCCCTTCAGTCTCATCTTCCCATTAAATTGATTCGTGCCTTGTACGGTATCAGTCACGAAACAAATCCACAAATACGTGCTCGTGTCTTAGAAGCTAGTCTCAAAGAAGTCTTACGATGGTTTACGGTGACAGCACGTCAATTACTGCAAGGCATCATTCAGATTCCACATAAAACCAAACGTTTTTTGAGAGAAACAAAGTAGCCTTGACGCAACTAGCCGATCCTCGCATTGACACTCAAACCAAAAAACAAATCATTTTGAAACCTGGAGGAAGCGGTTCTCTAGGAGGTGTCATCATTCGTTCCCTCTTAAAATGGGATCCTAATGCTCCCAAAGTCGTTCCCAAGAAAAAAAACCACCCCAAACGTACCCAGAAGAAAAAGACAAAGAGCAAGGGTGTCAAGACCAGGTCACAGCCTCAGAAAAAGAAAAAGAAAAGTCCACAGAAAACAGCTTCTACCCGCAAGAGAGTGTCTCCAAAAACGTCTCCTCCAGCGGTGACACCCTCTTCCTCTTTAGCGGCAGTGGCCGCTGCTCACAAAGTACCTGCCCCAAAATCAAAGTCCAAGAGAGAACGGGTGTGTTACAGAGTTTACTGGATTTGTCCAAGCAAGAACTGTCCCGATTTAGTCCGTTGCGAACTCCTCCACGACGTGTGTTGCCTGTCATCAAGTTGATACGACGTAAAGACAATCAGTGGCGATGCATTCCAGTATAAAAGGCCTGAGGCAAACAATACGGTTCAGTGTTTTTGTGCTGCTAAACGCCCAAAGATGTCCCCTCCAAGAAGTACACACGTTACCATCGTGTTCCTTCTTCGGTCCAAAAAGGAAAAGGAAAACGAAAAAGACAGTCACGTTATCCTAAAAAGCGCTTAGCCAAACATCGACGTCCCCCTCTGAAAAGACACACTCGTCCAAGGAAAACAAGGAGAAGCCACCAAAGGGGAGGATTTTACTTTGATATGGATAAGTTAGTAGATAATTTCGCCACAAAGTTAGAGAACACGTTCCTAAAGAAACCAAAAAGATAAAAGGATGCATGTCGAGTCATGGACTTCAGTGTATGTTGTGCACCAAAAGATGTCTCCTCATTGTCGTTCTTCTGTCCAGAAAGGAAAAAGAAAAAGACAGTTTCGTCATCCGAAAAAACGTTTAGTCAAACATAGATGTCACCCCCAGAAAAGAAAACTTGTCCAAAGAAAAAGAGGAGCCACCAAAGAGGAGGATTTTTTGGCGATTTTGGAAAACACATCGTCACCTTTATGACGAAGCGATAGTCCCCAAAAAAGGATAAAAAACCGTGTGACAAGTCATCGACGTTAGTGTATTTTTTGCTGTGTGCCACGGAACCAACGAACCAACCGAGAAAGATGTCACCCCAAAAAAGAGATTCCTCTTCTTCCTCCAAAGGAAAGAAAAGGAAAGGACTGCCACCTCGTTTAGCCAAACATTGGGACATGTTGTCCGTCCTGTCCAAAGCTCCTCCACCCATGCGAAACAATCTCATTCAAACTGCCTCCAAAGACGTCATCGATACCGTGTGCGAATGTTGTTTGAATGTCTTGAAAGGCACAATACCTTTGTGTAAACACAAGAAAGAATGCTTAGCCAAACATCGACACGTTCTTCGCCAAATGGTGCAAAAGAAAATACCCATTGGTCAAAAGAAAAAGATGTTGGTGTAACGCGGAGGAATTTTGCCCTTTTTACCCATGTTACTGAAAGGAGTAATGGGCACAATAGGAGGACCCTTACTGAAAGGAGTAATGGGAACAATATGAGGATCCTTGCTGAAAGGACTATTGGGAAACATCCTGGGAGGATGAAGATAAAAAGATCCAAGAAGATAAAAGGGACCTCTGGGGTCAAAAGATCTCAGACGTGATCCTTGAAATCCAATGGAAGGACGAAAACTAGCTTTAGTGCCTTACAAACGATGGATGGAATACCATCGTTGGCAAGAACAACGAACCCCACATTTACCTCCCAATCCTCATTTGACCGAGATGTCCCAGTTACAACAAGAAATGCAATCCTTGATGGATCGCAGCGATTTGTCAGAAACAGAAAAATCGCAACGGTACGGTCAATTGTTGCAACGGCTGCAACTCTTTCACCAAAAAACTTTAGACGAAACAGCTCTACCCACTCTGAAAGATCTTAAGACCCTGATGAAAAGTTCACCACCACCACCACCACAACCACTACCACTCCCAGTGGTCAAGACAGATGCAACCCCACGGTTGCCTGAGGAAGAAGAGGCAAGAGAAGTCTTTCAAACACCGTCAGCAGCTCCCATCTCTAGTAAGATTGCAGCGTCCTTGTTGACCCCTTCCCCTACACCGCAACGAGAAGAACTTAAAGCTTGGGTTAAAAAGATGATGTCCACTCCACCTTCGACAGAAGTGAAAAAGAAAGAAGGGAAAGCAGAAGTGGAAAAAGAAAAGAAGACCAAAGCCATTCCATTACCACCACCACCACCACCACCACCACTACCACCAAAACTACCTTCGACTTCTACTCCTGTGGCACATCGGACACGTAAAGCCGTTTCTAAACCACTTCAGAGTACCATCAGCGAAGAGTGGATCACTTATTAAAAAAATGGAGAAGTTGTTAGCCAGCATTTACTACGATACATCCCATCCTGCAAGTTACGGAGGAGTTCAGAAATTGTATCGCGCTGCCAAAACTCGACTGAAAAGTGTTCGTTTACCTCAAGTGCAACGCTGCTTACAACAAGTCACGTACACCTTACACAAACCCATTCGACGAAAATTTTCCAGAAGTCGCACCGGAGTGGAAGGCATCAATCATCAATGGCAAGCCGATTTGGCCGATGTCTCTCATTTGGCCACCTACAATCGTGGTTACAAATATTTGTTTTGTGTCATCGACCTCTTTTCCAAATTTGCTTGGGTCGTGCCATCGACTTCCAAATCGAGCAGTGAGTTAGTGCGAGCCCTCAAACTGGTGTTGAAACAAAGTGGGCGTCACCCTCTTCGATGGCAAACTGACAAAGGCACCGAATTTCTGAACCAAGCTTTCCAAAAAGAATTGAAGAAACGTGACATAAATTTTTTCACCACCGAGAATCCTTAAACCAAAGCCAGCATCGTCGAACGTTTTCAACGCACCTTGAAAGAACGCATGTGGAAATATTTTACGCATCAACACACTCTCAAGTAAATCGACGTCTTGCCACACCACGTTCAATCGTACAATCAATCTTACCATCGGAGCATCGGACGTGCCCCCCAAGAAGTGACTCCCGACAACGAAGTGACCGTCTTCGAGCGCCAGTTTGGTACATCCCTGACAGTTACTGTCCTCAAGAAAGGTGGAGTGTTGGCATCAGGAGATTGGGTGCGCATTGGCAAAACCAAACGCACTTTCGACAAAGGTTACTTACCCAACAGGACTACCGAATTGTTTCTTGTCACCGAACGTGTGCGTGGCCGTCATCCTCCCGTCTATAAATTGGAAGACATGAACGGGGAAGTGTTAAAAGGAACGTTTTACTTGCCCAGAGTTACAACGTGTGACCAAAAAATAAGACGACGTGTACGAGATCGAAAGTATTCTCGATCGAAGAACCCGAAAAGTGGGAAAACGACGTGTCAAAGAAGTCAAAGTGCGTTGGAAAGGATATCCTCCCAGTTTTGACTCTTGGATCGACGCTTCGCAACTCATTGACTATAAAAAGAAATGATCATCATGCCCTTCAAGACAGCCTCAGCTACTGCAGTGACCACTCCTCCCTCCAGTTCTTCTCTACAAGATCTACAAAAGCAACCCTTGTGGGTGTGGTGTGGAGAACCTGTACCTAAAACGCAAATCGTCTTTTTCTGCCAAATCTTTGTGGTGTAGTGTGTCATCGATGCTGCTATTGCCAATTTGAGTTTGCAACAAGGAGACAAACAATTGTGGACCATTTTACTTAGCAGTTGCATTGGTTAACTTCTTCCCAATCCGTCTCTGAAATATTCCTCTAACGGAAACAACAACAACGGGAGCCTTGCGTCCAACGTTAGTCCCCCATCCAATAGTCACCCTAACCATCCTCTTTTAGACATTCCTCTGACTTCCAGTGACCCCTCGGACACTAGAACTCTGGAATTATGAACAACCAATTTTACTTAACGTTACCCAGTGATAGTTCCATGGAGGTGTTTCCCAATAACACTTTGTGCTGTTACACGGCCAGATTACCTCGGGCCATCTAATTGGATCACGAAGCCCGTTGGGAAGTGGCTTTAGTGGAAATAATTCACCCTACACAAATCAAAAACATCATCGAAAATGAAAACACTTTTACGGTAGAAGTTCATGACGAACAAGTGCAACAAGCCTTGGATGAACGTAGCAGTGTAGCTGACTATGATATCACAAGACCCCAAAACTAAACGAACCACTTATCGGTTGAAAATTCTCTCAGGCTATTATTTTAGTGGTCAACATTTGGTAACCGCAACTGCTGACAAGTTCAATGGCGTATTAGGCAAAGCCTTGGAGAAAACCAGAAAAAGTGTCACGATCGAATACCACAAAATAGCTCGTCGCCTACTGATCAAATTTTCAGAGGACAAAGTATTGGCCATTACATTTTGTCCTGAATTGTATGACATTTTGGGTGGAGACCCTAAGTTGATCAAGATTGCAAGCAAAATACCAGCCGTGACCAGTAACTCGGATTTTGCGAAATATTTTAGATTCCCTGTAGAAATGAACCAAGGACTGAATTTGATTTTTGTGTACTCCGATGTGGCGGAGTACAACGTGGTGGGACACACCTCCGTACCGTTACTGCGTGTCATTCCTTTCAAAGTGGATTCTGCCACGGCTGCTGACGAGGAAGGTGGAAACACCTATCACGTTCACCGCGAATTTGTACATCCTCACTATTTGCCCGTCAGTAAGTCGTATTTTAACACTGTGAACATTATTATAAAAGGAGATCTGGGACAAAATATTTCATTCACCAAAGGGAAAGTCACAGTGAAACTCCATTTTCGAAAACGATTACTCTAACCCTTTGTCAGTCATGTATCCTGTATACCGAGGAGTCGCTCGACAACGAGGACATGGTTTAGGAGATATGCTCAAATCAGCCTTTCGTTCGGTGGCTCCAGTTTTGAAACCGATGGTGACACGGGGATTGCACCCCTTGAAAGATGCCGCGTTGACGCACGGCAAAGAATTTCTCCAAAATGTCATCATTGACAAACAAAACCCCAAAGAAGCTTTCTTGAGAGCAGGCAAAAATGTCTTGCTTCAAACGGGTAAAGACATTTTGGGCCGGCGAGAAACTCCTATAAATGCCTTGGACGATGCTGAGTCAGACATTCCTGCTTCCCTGACGCCACAGCAAGGACAAGGCAGAAAAAGACGACGAAAACACCCCTTCAGAAGACTTCTCACCCCTAGAGCTAGAAAGACTAAGAAAAGAAAAACTGTCCGATAGTTAGACGTTTTTGATTATTAAATCAGAGAAAATGATGCACCGAGAGTTTTGCGCTTGTTCCAAGTCGGAACTGGATCTGTTTGCTATACCACCCACCATGATGACGATGCAAGAATCCCAATAGATCGAATTTCATCCCGTCTCCTCTTTGACGGATTCAGCTCCCATCGAGTTTGAAATCAAAGGACAACCCGAAAATTAAATCGATCTGAATAGCAGTTATTTGTATCTGAAACTCAAAGTGATCAAAACAGACAACACCAATCCGGGAGACGATGCTAGAGTAGCTCCCGTCAACAATTTTATGCATTCCTTGTTCAGCGAAGTGGATTTACTTGAATAACAAACTGGTCAGCAGTAGCATGGATACTTACCCTTACCGAGATAACCTGGAAAATCTCTTGACGTACGAAAAAGAGGCGAAGAACACTCATCTGGATGCTTGCGTAGTTTGGAAACCTGACACCGCAGGTGAGAACAAGTTTAACGACACAGTCCTGACAGCCGATGACGATCCTCACAATGTGGGCTTTAACGACTGTCGAAAGAAAATTCTGCAAGGTCGTAATTTAGAACTGATGTTTCGTTTGCATTTGGACATGTGGTTACAAGAAACGTATTTGCTGAACGGAGTGGATATTCGCCTGAGACTCAATTTCAGCAGTGTTGCTTTCCATTTGATGGCTCATGCCAACGAGTACAAACCATTATCCAAGAAGCCAGACTTTACGTGCGCCGCGTAGAAGTGTTACCTAAAGCGGGAAACGACATCATTCACACATTGAGCAGATCGACCGCCAAGTATCCGATACGACGCGTAGAAGTGAAAACATTCACCATTGCTGCTGGACTCCGATCCAAGATCGAAGATCATCTGTTCCAAGGACAGTTACCCAAACGTTTAATCGTTGGTATCGTCAGCAACGCAGCTCTCAACGGAGCCCACGATCAAAATCCTTTCCAGTTTAAGCACTACAAAGTGTCCAAGATCGAAGTCAGTCGCGATGGCAAGACCTTGTGTACCAGACCCTTCGAACCTAACTTTGTCCAGAAAAACTACTTGAGATCGTACTTGTCCCTGTACGAAGCTACGGGGCAACTAGGAACCAACACCAGTCACGGTATTTCGTACGAAGATTATGTAGGAGGTTACACTTTGTGGGCCTTTGATTTCACTCCAGACCAGGGCAGCGACGAGGGACATTTCCACCCTATAAAATCCGGTCAACTGCGTGTGGAACTTCAGTTTGCAGAAGCTCTCACTGAGACGGTCAACGTCATCCTGTATGCTGAATTCGATAATACCATAGAAATCAACAGTTTGAGAGAAGTCATTCTAGACTATTAGAAACAATGGAAGATTCCTATCCTTCATTGAACAGTAGAGAATCTTTGGAAATGGAATGGGAGGATAGCGTGAAAACAGAACCCCAAGACCAAGACAAAGAGGACGAGGTAGTAGTCAAGTCCAGATGGCCAGAACAAGAACAACATTTAGTGTCCTGTTTTGCCAAACACCTGGTGGATAATATTACGGAATTGACCAAGAAATATTGTTATTAATGTCAAAACGATCATCCCAGTCAAATTCAACACGATAAATGTATGATGATGAGTCAAGAAGAAAAATTGGACGAGTATCTGGACGACGCTTGGAGTTTCGTCTCGGAAGAAGCAGTGTTGCATGAGTGGCATAAAGGCTTGTGAGATTATTCCTGTCCTCCATTGACTACTCTAGAGATCTATCGCATCGAAGCTCTCTTAGCCCAGAGTTGGGAGACAAGGCGAAGATATGGCTACTTGACAGAGCGTTTCAAACAAAAAGTCAGAATTGAATTGATTACTTATCATTACTTGTGAAACAAAAACAACGCCACAAAAAAATGGATACCTGCGAACAGTATTACCTTTTGAACAACAGTTCGTATACTGCTTCTTGGAATCCTGTCGTGTGCGCTAAAGATGAACTACCTCATCGCAAACCTCGAGACCATCAAGCTTATGTCATCAACACGGACGACAGTCATCTTCTAGGAGCTCACTGGGTTGCCGTCTACTTCCCTCAAGAGGATTGTGTGGAATATTTTGATTCGCATGGATTACCCCCTTTGGAAGACGATATCATTGACTTTATGAGAAGAAATGCCCAGACGACACGATTCAATAATGTGAAATTACAAGGCACAGATTCCATGGTGTGTGGACAATATTGTGTGTATTTTCTTCATCAACGCAATCTTGGATATCCTTTAGAACATTTAGTGACTTATTTTGATCATCACTCTTCTAGAAATGATGAGAAAGTAGATCGATGGTTTTGTGACCGTTATGGCTATCTTTTGTCTTTAGCTAGGAAACGTAGTGTACATCAATGGCCTCATGACTTCCATCAATGGAAATCTCACATGATTTCACAACGTTGTCAACCTTGTCAAAAGTAATTTGTTTGATGCTATTGTTACTTGTTAATTGTTAGTAGTTGATTGTTGGTTGAATAAAAAATGTTGTTTTGAAAAAAATGTGTCTGTCGTTCGTTTTCAAAAAGCACTGTGAATATATGCTCTTTGACTTTTCTCTATCCCTCACCATGACATTCGCTATCATAACGTTCCGACACTAAAACTGAGTAGGGATGTTTTCTATTGCGTCCGCGTTTGAACCATATAAAGCGGGTTGATCTCCAGTCTGGTCATCCACTGTTGACTCGTCAACCTATGAAGATGCCTTCCAGACTAGCCAAGCTGAACGAAGCTTACGTCAATTTACATCGTGTCAGGCTAAACCTGATACCTAAGCCTGAAGAGATAGAGAATGTCAGGATGTTAGCCATAGCCCAAGACCTAACAGAAGAGGTCTTCAGAGAGAAAATCAAGAAAGAACAAGAAGAATGGACAGAGAAGTACAGACTTCAGAAGCAGAGAGAACAGTAGCAGCAACAACAACAACAACAACAACAGCAGCAAGAACCAGACAGAGGTTTTGTCGACTGCCGTGTGGACACCAAAGAGTTCTCCTTCTCTTTCCGCAGAAGCAGACTGTATCATATTGGAAAGTCTGCTGCCAGACGGGGACGCAATCTTAGACAGTAAAAAAAGATTATCATCACTCTCCATCAACAAAAAACAGCCCTTTTCAGGGCTACCCCAATACTCTAGAAAAGACATACTAATATAAATTGCCAAAACAAATTTCTGTGTGTGTGTGTGTGTGTGTGTGTGTGTGTGTGTGTGTGTGTGTGTGTGAGTGTGTGTGTGTGTGTGTTTAAAAAAAGAAGTGTGTCTATAAGCACTTACTTTCTCTGTCTTGTCAAATCGTGCATGTCTGTGTTTGCAAGTAAAAAAAAGTCAACGTGAGTGCTTCTTTTAGGCCCGCGCGTTTGATGTGATGGTAAGTTTTGGTGTTAGGGGATGTTTATCTTCACGTCCGTGCTTCAAGTATATAAAGCGACGCGATCGTCAGTCTGGCTACCCATCGTCAACGAGACAACAGTAACAAAATGAGCAATAGAATTGCTAAATTGCTTGAACTTCAAGTGCACCTGGAGTATGCCAGGCTCATTTTGGATGAGCTAGCCATGGAGGCCGTTGCAGAAAGTGCCAGACTTGAGGAAGAGGAGGAAAAAAAGAAGAAAGAAGAAAGAAGAACAGAAGGAAAAGAAAAGAGGGATCCTGCCTCACCTCATCATGAGACCTCTGTGTGAGGTGAAACCTGAGGTGAGGACACCTCCACAAACACTACTACCAAAACGACAGCCACAGCCACAACCACAACCACCAGTACCAAGAGTCGCTACCCCTCAGATGGAAAACTGGGAGGTGGAGGCTTTGGAGGAATTAGAGAGACAGCGGCAAGAATGAGAGCCGCAGCAACATCATCCCCGGCTACAAAACAGAAGAAGACAGAGGGCAGTCTTCAGAATCCCAGAAACTGAAGATTGGGGATCTGAAGCCAGTCATCTTCCCTCTGCGCTCCCAAGAACAAAGATCAATTGGGAGCAGGACTGCAGCCGACGTTGCGTGTGTGGTGCTCGCCCACGGAGATGTCACCATTAGTCAGGTGTATCTGAAGTTAGAAAAAACAGCCCTTCTCAGGACTACCCAAATCTCTAGAAAAGAGAGACTATTCAAGTTGCCAATTTGTGTGAATGTTGAGTAGTGTGACTATAAACACTCACTCCTTTACTGTTGTGTGTGTGTGTGTGTGTGTGTGTGTGTGTGTGTGTGTGTGTGTGTGTGTGTGTGTGTGTGTGTGTGTTTGCATTCGCGTTCTTTGGTGTGGATAGTATATGTGTTTGTGTTTTATGCATTCGCGTTCGTTGGTGTGGATAGTATATGTGTATGTTTTATGCTTTCGCGTTCGTTGGTGCGGATAGTAAATAGGTGTGTGTTTTATGCATTCGCGTCCGTTGGTGTGGATAGTATAGTGTGTATGTTTTATGCATTCGCGTTCGTTGGTGTGGATAGTAGGTATGGTGTGTTTTATGCTTTCTCGTTCGTTGGTGTGGATAGTATAGTGTGTATGTTTTATGCTTTCACATTCGTTGGTGTGGATAGTAGGTATGGTGTGTTTTATACTTTCACATTCGTTGATGTGGATAGTAGGTATGGTATGTTTTATGCATTCTTGTCCGTTGGTGTGGATAGTAAATAGGTGTGTGTTTTATGCTTTCTCATTCGTTGGTGAGGATAGTAAATATGGTATGTTTTATGCATTCTCGTTCGTTGGTGTGGATAGTATGTAATATGTGAAGTGAGTGTAAGGGATGTTTTCGTTCACGTCCGTGCTTATGTATATAACGCGGAACGCTCCTCAGTCTGGCTACCCGCGTTGACTAGTCAAAACCTTCATGAAAAAATGAATTTGTTCAATGAATTAAGACAGTTATTTTTGGATGATGGATGCAGCCTACGTGGTGGAAAGGATTGAAAAAGAATGGAGCTATCCAGGCAGCCAAGACCTTGTCACCAGTCAAGTCATTAGCCTGAAAGTAGCCAGGGATCAGGTAGCCGGAATGATAGAAGAGGATGTGGAAAAAATAAGAGGATTCATCAAGCCAAAGTATGTAAGAGTGGGGACATTGAAGGAAGCCCTTGATCTTGACATCCAAGTGAGGAGATTCTTGCAAGATATATTTAATTGGTCAGAGTGGTCTTTTGTCAAGTGGGGTTTACAACAATTAATAAAAGCAGAAGACAAAATGAAAAAAGTAATGAAAGAAGAGGTAAAGAAAATCAAACACACCTGGACAAAAGAGAGAAAGGAGAACAAAAACCAAAAAAAGAAAGAGGAATTTGAAACACTGAGCATAAACTGGATCAAAATACAGAAAAAATTTAGAGACATGGGACATACAGACTGGATTCCAGACGAAGAAAAGAAAGAGACGAAGAAAGGAATCATTGGAAAATTAAGAAGCTGGTGGAAGAACTGGAGACAATAGAAGCAAAAAAACCAATGGCCCTTTTCAGGGCCACTCCACTGCCTCGAAAAGATTTATTCTTTCTTGCCTAAAAAAATTTTAAAACATACTCTACTATTCACTGACACGAACGTGAATGCATCACACTTTGTATAGAAATGAAACAGGTGGCATGACGTCACGGTACTTGCTACATTGTTGCAAGTGTCCAGTACCGTGACGTCACCCTACCTGTTCCATTCCTATTGTCCCTATACAAAATTCCCATTGTCCGTATACAGGCCCAGGGTGTGCTAGTCGCTATACAAAATTCTCATTGTCCGTATACAGGCCCAGGGTGTGCTAGTCGCTATACAAAATTCCCATTGTCCGTATAGTGCCCCGGGATGATTTTTTGTCCGTATAAATCTTGTCCGTATAGTGCCCCGGGGTGGGGGGTGGGGTGGGGTTGTAATGCTAATTCCCATTGTCCGTATAGTGCCCCACTATACTACTGCGGTGGGATTAACAGATTAACATGTCAATTCTGGTACTAAGTGCTTGAAGGCAGAGAAACTTGGCTTCTTGCCTCGACAGTAATTCTGCCTATTAGTCTGATTAGACGGATGTCTTCTGGTATTGGTCTGGGATATATACTGAGCACCTGACTGCAAAGATCCCGCCTATAATCCCTCCATTGTAGCTATGACAGATGCCCCGAGTGGCCTAGTGGTCTAAAGCACTCACCGTTACGGATCACTGCCATCTCATGTCTGTCTGCATGGATTCCAGTCTCGGGCTCGGCCAATGTGGGTAGTGTGAAAGCTTGCCAGTAGATTCCCGTGGGTCAGTTGTTCTTTCCCGGGTTTTTCCGGGTTGTTCTTCCGCCGGTTATACTGGCCGCCATGTATAGTATATCTTGTGCTGAAAAATGACGTCAAAACCCCGTAATAATAACAATTGTAGCTGTGTCTGATTGTACCGAAAAGCCTCAGCGAGTTCGACAGTAAGTTGGAGGGGCTGTTCCGAAGCTGCCTGCCTCTGAAATTTTTCATTCTCCCCTCCCAAGAGTAAAGATGACCCAAATGGGGTCGTCCTTTAAGCCAAACTGGTGCGGCCTAAGATACTTGGAACACTGGCATGTGCCATGTCTAATCAAGTCCATATTGGCCGTAGTGGTCAATGCATTGACCATGAAGTAATGCGCCGATCTATGGATGACCCGAGCAATTCGGGCTGTCGTCTTCCTGGCGTGGTCATTTCCTGATTTTCGCCAGTCAAGCTTATAAGAAGTTACAACCACATTCGTAACTAGTTTGGAAGTGGACGTACACATTTTTCTCAGTTTTCTAGAAACTTGGGCAGGAACATATGTACTGATGCCAGATTTTTATCGAGCGCCTGGATATGTGTACAGAAGGAGTCTGAACGCGTGTTGTACCAGCGATGTGCAAAACGTCGCTGCTACTTGGTTTTCTGTACAAAACACCTTGGCATTACCCAGATAAAAACACGACCAGGCAAACAGTCATTTATGTCCTTTATCTTGATGGATTGAGGAAGAATCCGGAAAGACAGCGTTTCTTCATCATTGATGAAGTCTTCCAACACTTTAACCTTATAGTTCAGTGTGGCTGTAGGGGGGTGACATTCTAAAGCCTGTAACACGCTATAAATCTCTTTGACAGCCGCATGAAAACAAAACCCTGTCCTTTTCATGTCAGGATCAGAGTATGATTGGTTTGAAATAGGCTAGCCATAATCACTGGATTGCTAATCTTGGTCCGGATCAGTCGGCATGGGCGGGTGACCATCCGAGGTAAGAAAAAGAGATCCCGTCATCTTTGACTCAACCACGGGCTCTGCTTTGAGAATTCACCGTAACCATTAGGATGGCCGGGTCTGCTGACCAAACTTGTCTCGTATAGACGACATGGCTGGTTTGCAGAGCGAAAAGCCCTTATGGATGCCTGCTGTATAAAATCCGGGCCGGTCTTGGCCGATATCTTGCTAGTCAAGGGCTTCGCTGGATGAATGGATTTTTGAGTAAAATTCTCATCATAACAAGGAACGGATCTATCACTAAGATAGCCGTATATTGTAGCAGCTCGGGTCGGTCTTTCAATCAAGTCCCAAAATCGGGAGAGCTGGATGGCCGGGACGGCTATGGACGGCGAAAACATATCAACATGATCTCAATGTGTCAATGACCTAACAGGCAAATTTTATCTGTGTTTATATAGACCGACTAACTACATGTACAACACCCTAACACGCTATTCAAATAGACTATCTGTTTTAAATCAATCAATAACAACATTATTTAATAGGCAGGCTTAAGGTAGACACACATTAAAACGGGCCTGTTGCATGTCTTTATGTATAGCACAGATAGTCTGCTTACGCGAATACTGATAGAATTATAAATTCTCTCGTGAGAAATTCCCTAGGTTTGAGGATATAACTTCTTCTGTCTGTCTGTCTGTCTGTGAGAAATTATAAATTCTCTATGTGTGAGGAATTATATCTGTCTGTAAATGAAAAATGGCTGGGTGTGCGTATAACTGATCACATGACCTCACATGTGCACTTGCACTTATTTATAACTGATCACATGACCTCACATGTGCAATTACAGGGCCGTAGAAAGCGATCACGGGCCCTGGGGTAAGAAACACCCTGGCCTCTCCTAGTTCTTGTTCAGACAAAAATTTTCTTTTATAAAATTAAAAAGTGTTGTTTAGCCCTGGCCCCCTTACGGGCCCAGGCCCCGGGGATATATCCCTGGGAGTTTTAGCGAAACGTCCCTGGCAATCGCAGACCTTGACTGTACCTCGTTCCTGGTAATCTTAGACCCCGTCCCCTTTTTTATATCGACACTCCTTGTCCTGTTGCTTTTTCAGTACCATGCCAGCAGCTGTTCCAACGGTACCGAGTGCAGCTGCTTTTTCAATAGCCGGAGCTGCAGCTGCAATCAGTTCCGGTATCGCCACTAGAAGTGGAGATATACCACCAGTCTTTGTTGTATCGTTGATCGCATTTGCGGAAAGATCAAGTTGCACACCAGTTTTTGATTTCTTGGCATCATTGTAGTGTTTGAGTTGACGGTCTGCCAACGATAATTTTTTTGGGCCCTGCAACGCCTTTGATTTCAGAGATATTTTTGCTCTAGAATTTGTCTCTACTGCCGATTGTATCTTCTTAATCTAACTGGGTGTCAGAGTAACATTGACGTGATGATATGACATTATAACATCATGAATGATTTAACTACATATTTTCCACTGGTGCATCAATGACTCTCATTCTTCCACCAACCCCTTTGAGGGGCATTGTTATGTATATTTACATTTTTGTAACTTTTGGTACATGATTTTGTTTAGTTTTCGTAATTTTTATTCATGGTTGCAAACTGTAAAGAATATCTTTTGTTATACATTTGCGTACTTGACCTGGCTCTATTTCTCAGTGACTTATGGGATTTCGTCGTTTCGAGAAGAATTCTGTAACTTCCCATTGGTTGCGCTAGGTTACGTGAATAGGCTCAATTCGATGGAAAATATGTAGTGTATGCTGTCACGTGGGGTCTATTGAAAGATACAGTCACAATACAGCCCCTTTCAGTAACTTCATTAGCTGCCCTTTCTTTCCGAACTCTTTAGTGTATGGAGGTTGCTCTAGAAGCATATCCGGTAGATGTTGCTGCTGATCAACATTCACTGATTGCAAAACAGAATGAATTGAATGAAATTATATTTCTCGCCATATGCAAATTTCCAGTTAAACGCCCTAAATAAATGCGTAATTGTTAGGCACTATGGATGCAATCATATATTAAAGGGTAAGTGTATAACCTGTGCAGATACTTGCAATTTAATTTTTTTAATATAGAAGAAGATAATTTGGAAATAATAAAATAGTGAATACACAATTCCTTGGCAAATCAACAACAATAAAAACACCAACATATAAAAACAAAAAATGAATTACGATTAAGCTGAATGTTAACAGTAGCATTTTATTTAAGTAAGTCAATTATGAACCTTCATTCATGATTATATTCTATATATTATGCATAACGGTTTGCAGCTGATGATGAAATTCTTCTATTAAACTTCCTTTATTAAACCAATCACTTACACGTAAAATAAATAATTTTCATCGCGTAATTTGTTTCCATTGCCCTAAAGCTGTATAGTATAAAAGAAGATTCGGGAATGAACAGTATTTAATTTGATAGTTTCCATTTGCATACGACGAATGCATGCTTTCTCAAAAGGGCACGAATCATGCAATTATTATATCAATTTTTAAAATTTATTCTATTTTCTGTTATGCAATTCAAACATATAGGTATACATCTGATGATTAAAAGCTTGATTTGATTTTTCAATTAAATTAAAAACAAACAAAAATATATTTTATTGCTTATTTTATTTCCATCTTTACGTTGCGTATTTTATTTCCATTGCGTTCCATGTTTTCATTGCGTATTTCAGTCATACCGATCTATAATCCACTGATCACGGTCAACAATAGCTAGACCGTTTATCAAAGTTCTTTTACAAACGGTGAACTGTATAATGTTTTATTTGTGGGTACTTCGCCGTCCTTTAGCTATGTTAAGCTATCGGCCTTTGATGTGCTCCCCCCCCCCCCGCCATCCGAAAATGTTCAGGGCTTTTATGAGTTCCTGCAATGGTGTTAGTGTTTGTTCTTCTGTAACAAATCAAAAAGAATTTGGAAGAAAAAATATTTATTATTCTTCTTCAGGGCTTGCTCTTTGCTATTTGCATTTTATTATTTTACAGTGTGTCGTACTCACAAGGTCACTGGAGCTGGTCCCTTTGTTTTCCTTCCCGGTATATTTCTTTATGACATATACTTCCCTCCTCAAACCCTAGATCTTGCGGCTGGTTTCTATATCAAGGTATCTACATTATAGTGATCTTGGCCATGGATCAATGTAATGTATTGTGTGTGTTATATGCGTATGCTATATTGTTTTAATCATGCTATATCGTGTTTTTTTTTTAGAACTGGCCATTTTATATATTTTCAATTGTATTACATTTTTTCATTTACTTAAAAATGAAAAATGGTGTAAGGTATAATAATTGTATAAAATTATGTGTTGTGATGGTTCTCCGTTTCGGTCTAGTAATTATTTTCTAAACAGTGACTAGACAGGAGTTTTGCTGTATAGTATAATACTGTATATATATATATATATATATATATATATATATATATATATATATATATATATATATATATATATATAGAGAGAGAGAGAGAGAGAGAGAGAGAGAGAGAGAGAGAGAGAGAGAGAGATTTTCTTTATTGCGTCGCTGTATACATATGCGTTTGCCCAGTCCAATCCCCATACTGTGAGAGTGGTTTGAAATCACTCAGCACTACGTCGTGGTTAACATAACTATGTAGAAAACACATATCAAAGACTGATTCATAAGTGACGATAGCAGTTATCTTCTTGTCCAGCGGGTGCTCACCAGTTTCGTATTAGAATTATAAAGAAAAAGAGTTTCCCTGGGTGTCCCCACTGATTATACTGGCCATTTACAAAGGACCTTGTATCTCTTAGGTATTATTCAAAGAACCTTTAATTCCCTTTTTTGGTATATGACTGATGGGTGTAATATGGGTTATAGAGTATACAGCTTTGCCTTACTTCAAATGTGCATCTCTCAAAAAAAACTGCTAGCTCCACTTGTTCATTTTCACTTCCTGAACTTCAGAGGTAAATTGTAAAAAAAGAGCTGATAATTTTTATTTACATTTTATATTATTGGTAATTCATTCATTGCACTTTCAGAAGCTGTTATTGTCTAGTCTGGCAAAATTCATTTTCCCTATTTTAACAACTGCTATAGATAGTGTACTTTAGACTAATTCAGGCTGATTTTTTTTTTTAGCACAAGGGAGCAATCATTTTAGGTAGCTGTGTGCTTAGATCATTTACAATTTCCACAAGTACAATATCCAATGAAATTTCAGCCACAGCACATGAAAGTAACATAGAGGTATATCAACATTCTCTCCATTGTACATGTTGCAAATGTAAACAACTTCACCTTACACCTACCACTTTCTCAGAAGTTCATATCTGTAGAGCGCCCCCTTAGTTACTTACCGGATGTAGTAAATACCTAATATGAGAGGGAGATAACTAAGTTACCGAAAGGGTCTATAGGGTGTTTATAAGGAGAAAATTAAACATTCAGATTTATTCCGAATTTTGGAGTCATCCTCATTTCTTGTGTTCCTGTTGTAAGTCTGCATAATTGTTTTATGTTGTACTTAGATAGTACTTGAGAGGAAAAACATTTGTTTGGATTGTTCAGTGGAAATAGAAAGTGCTCATTATTTGGACTATAATATTATTCTGGAACTATTGTGAATTATTTGAAGGAGTTCTGGACAACGCCATCTTGACAACGTCACGATTCTTGGAGGACCAGTACATTTCCGGTATTGAAATTTATAAGGTTTTTTTTCATTCATTTCATAGATCTATACAAGGACTAGTTTGGATTCACTTCATAATACTGTAAGCTCCTGTCGCATTTCTCATTTATAAGTTTGGTAATTAAATTGTTTGTTAAGCTTTATACAACTTGCTGGTTTTGCTTCTTTTCTATTACTAAAGTTTATGACCATAGAGTTGTAACGTTTGATAATTTAAGACACACCACGATGTTTATAATAATATTTATGAAAAGTTGTTTCCACAAGGTAAATAAATATATACAACAACCTCAGCACAATCATCACGAGATATGGAATAATTCACAAAGATCACCGTTCCTTGACCATTTTGGCAAGTGGAGAAGAGAAAATGACTAAAGATACCGTTTAATAATACATGTGATCTAAGATTTTGGAATTAATCACTGCATTAATGTCATTGAAAAGGTCAATTCTGAGTCTTCTCCCTGATTTTGTCTTGGCATAAACCCGGCAATTAAAGTACCATGCAGATTTTGTCTTTAAATCCTTAGAGAGCCTATTAATGAGACCCATGTTAAGCAGGGTTACATCTTCGGTCATTCTTAAGGAATGATTTTCTTTCAATTTTCTTTTGTCCTTTATGATGGCAATTTAGTCTTCAGAATTCAGAAATTTCATAATTAATGGTTTTAGTACTCCTGTGGGTCTACGAATTCCATGGATGTCAAGTATTTTGCTCTGATCCATGTCTTTATCTGTAGCTTCCCTGACTAAATGAACCATTTTGGTCTTTGAATTTTCATTTCGTGTCTCTGGCATGTTAATTATTTCCACATTGTTTTTTTTTATTTTAGAGTATTGTTCATTTTTATTCGATTTCTGCTTTGACTAGTTTACTGGATGTGGTCTGGTTTTGAATTCTTCTTTCAGTAGTCCATTGTTAATCACTAAAGATTCCATTCTTTCTTGCAATTCTGCCGTCCTGTCTGTTATTTCTTGCTCCAGTTCTCTTTTCAACTCTATTTTCATTCTGACAAACAGTTGATATATAATTTCTCCCCCCCCCCCAAAAAAAATCCTCTCTCGTAATTAACAAGTTGATGTCAGACTCTTAACAGCCCCATTCAGGGTTAATTTAATGACTTGCATATTTCTCTGGATGTGATAAACACCACTCATTTCCTCAGTGCTCATAATTAGGTCTCCTGCGTCTTGTGTTGAACTGGAATTTTGAGTTATTGCTTGACCTGGTTTGGGGTTTTGAACTTTCATTCTATTGCCCCTTTCATTCTTTTGTTGAGGGTGGTCTGAACTGTTTTCTTAGTATTTCTTAGTAAAACAAAGAGTTGCAAGTACTTATATTTTTCTCACCATAAGTTAGTGGATTAGGCCACTAACAACCGAAATGTATGAATGTCCCTACAGCAAAGCACATAAGACCAACAGGGGTCGTCTCAAATATTCACTACAATGAAAAAACCTATACTCACGAGACCGAGTTAAGATCAGTCTACTCCAGTGGAGGCACATTTCATTTAAAAGGAAAGTTTATTGGAGTTTGTGATACTTTTCTGCCTGTGGAAAATGTAAAAAGTGTCACCTTTTCAGATTGTGGACTTCATTGACGTTTTTCTTTTTATATTTAAGGATTTTATTGGAACATTTCATTAATCAATGTGAAACAGTTGGTAATTCCAAGGATTTGAAACACGGGCACAAGCGTGAGTACAAATAACACGGATAAACATGTTGAAATTTAACCTACATCACTTATGAACAAATTCAAAATGTACTAAAATGTACGAAAACAATTCTCATTTTATATACTGTTAAAATGTGGAACAGAAATATATCGCAGAACAAATTAATGGTATATGTATTTTTTTAAAACTACAGTGAAGTTCGTACTATATATGTAATAGCAGACGGTGAATGCTCGTGCGTCCAAATTTACCCAGAAAAGTAGTTGTTAAGTTCGTGAAAATTAACGCACCTGAAAAGAAAATTCCCCCTAAAGGTTCAGCAAAGAATTCACATGAAGTAAGGAAAAAGATACCGCAGGTCCTGGTCCAGAAAGTATAGTATCGCCAAAATCAACGCCGGATAAAGCAATTTCGGTGTGTGCCCCAACCTCCGCTCCACCAACCTCCACTCCACCAACCCCCATCCAGACTGAGATTAGTCAATTTTTAACCAAGGAGCAAGATACTAAAAGAATGGAAATGATAGATAAAAAATTGGACGCCGTCTCCAAGGTCCTAGAAAAGGTCGTATCAAAGGAATATATAGGCCAAAAGCTAAAAGAAATTCTTACTCAAGCTGGAATGAACGATTATTTGGAAAAGATGAGAGAAGAATTAAAACGGAATATTTTAAAAGAAATTTTGGATCTGCGGAACGAGTTGGAAAATTTACGCGGAGAAATTTTCAAAGCAAGGCAGGAGAACAAGTTCTTAACAGAAAGAATCAATAAGCTTGAGAGAGAAAATGAAACAATCAGAGGAAAAAATAATGGATTACGGATTGTGAATGCTTCACCGAAGAAGAGATTTGATGACTTTGACCAGTATATCAGGAACGAAAATATTAAACTGTACGGGATAGATGACTCGAACAAGGATGACACCCCTCAACAGAGTATGGAGAAGGCCATATCTTTTTGTAAAAATATACTCAACATCAATATTGGACCTCAAGACATTAGCGTAGCACACAGACTGGGTCGATTTCATGATAATGCAGATAGACCGATAATTGCCGATTCATGATGCGTACGACCAGATTGGAGGTACTACAGAAAAGGAAAACACTGAACGGATCCCGAATCCTTGTAAGAGAGGATATTACTAAAGCAACGCTTGCATCAATGGAGAAAGTCGGAAAAGTAAATTCCGTAGAAAGTACATGAGTATATGATTGCAAAGTGTTCGTAAAATTGCAGAACGGTAGAAAACTGAGAGTAAACCCACCCACCCCCCAACCAATTGTTTTTGTCTGTGTTGTATAAGTATTTGTTAACTCGATCGCCGATGGAGGTCAGCCACTTGCAACGCTGTTGCCATTTTTTCCGTAGTGTCAAGTACCGTGGCGTAATTGAGACTAGAAATTTTGAGGATATAAATTTTTCCGCCATTTTCCTTATACAAACCCATTTGCGGCTATACATTTTGAAGCTATATTCCTTTTTCACTTTTTGCATAGAAGTCCCATTGAGGCTATTTCGCCTTCAGTAACTACTCATATATATATTCTATAGAAATGCAAAATTATGTGTGACTCAGAATGGATTTGCGTAGCAGTTTTTTTTTTTTTTTAATATTGGATGTGGTTGTTGTCAAGGGGATTCCCTCTCTCCTTATTTGTTTTCAGTAGTAGCAGAAATTTTAGGAACTATGGTTCGAAACAATAATGATATTAAAGACATATTTGTAAATGGATATGAAAATAAACTGGCTCAGTATGCTGATGACACGTCGTTCCTATTAGATGGATTCAAGAATTCTTTGTATGCCTCAGCAGAAACATTAGACGCATTTGCATCAATGTCGGGATTAAAGATGAATCTCAACAAAACAAAAGTTCAAAAAGTATTGGCATTAAAAAATTCGCAGACACAGATAATTTGATTTTGTGTCAGATTTCTCACTATTTGGAGTTGAATTTTCTGTAAATACAGAAGACATTAAAGATATGAATTTTGAAAACAAAATTCAAGATGTACAAAAACTGTTAGGGGAATATAATCGTAGAAAATGAACAATATATGGGAAAATTGTTGTTGGCCTTATCTAAATTGACACATTTATTCGTAATGTTGCCAAATCCAACAGCAAGTGTTCTAAAGAGAATCGAAAAAATGTTTTTTAAATTTATGTGGAATAACAGTCCTGATAAAATAAGTAGAACAACACTTATGAATAAGCTGGAAGAAGGTGGGTTGTGCATGAAACACCTAACATCTTTTATCAAATCTTTAAAAATATCTTGAATGGCCAAATATAATACACTATTTTCTTGATAAATACGATTTGTCCTATTACACATTGTTTCAATTAAATGATTTGGAAATATCGAGATTTGGACGGATGTTCTGTTAGTATGGGCAGAATTTATGACGATAGAAAAAGATAGAAACTTCCTTGAAATTTCACTGGAGGTCGTATGGAAAAATAAAAATATAACGATTAACAACAGACCAGTTTTGTATCGATCGTGGCTGTCGGAGCGGGTAAAGTTTATATATCATTTCTTGGATGAACAAGGTTTATACTTATCACATGTAGGATTTTATGAGCCATATGATTTTTCACCCCAGATTACACAATATTAAGGTATTATAAGTGCAATCAGGCTATATTTAACAAGATTAAATTTGCAACATGAGAAAAAAAATCTGCACCCTTTTTTCCCCAAGAATATTGAAGTTCTATTCAAGAATAAAAAAGGATGCAGAGAGATATATAATAGTCTAATAAAGTCATTATTACATTGTCCCAAAGCTCAGGAAACCTTTTATTATTAAATTCAACAGTCCAAAACACAAACATTGGTGGAATAAGGTATATTCGATTCCGTATAAAATTGCTTTGCATATAAAATATGGTGGCTCCAGTTTAAAACTTAACCATAACATACTGAGCTACGAACATTCAAAATTGGTTTCGTAGCATGTACGTTCTGTAATAGTGAGGAAGAAACGATGAAACGTTTATTTTGCAACTGTGTTGTTGTAAAACATTTTTGAGGTAAGGTTTTACATTTTTACAGAACTGAGAGTGAATTTCGAGATTTCTGAAAATCTTATTATATTAATCTTATTTTATTTGGAGATTTAAATGAATCTTGCCAATCAAATTTTGTAAATCTAGTATTATTACTGGCAAAATATATTATATTTAGATCGAAATATCAAAACAAAACTCCAAACCTGCAAGAGCTCTAATTTGGTTCGATATTTTCATTTTAAATTTGAAGCTTATAAGTCTGACCTGGAAGATCCAAAAGTACAAAAGTTATTTACTAATCATGTGAAAACATGTTTTATTGGGAAATGGAACAGTGGCTATGATGGTTGAATAAAGTTATCACTGAATGAAAGGTTGACTCTGGAAAATATAACCTTTTTTGTCTCACTCACTTTCTCGTACGTGTATGCGGGCAGGGATGCACATATATGCAGATGTATGTGGGAATAGATAAATGTGTAAATATGCGCATTCGAATTGTTTTGCAGATGAGTATGACTGTTTATGCATGCTCTCATATTCATTTTGTTTAGAATGACTAATATTATCATGTGTATTGATACGTTATCTTGAAATTATTTAATGATAAGTATTTCTTTTTCTATTCAATAGTTTCTCTCTTCCATCCCTCTTACCTTTCGTCTTCTCTTTGCTTGTCTTCTAGTTTAAATACTTTACTAAGATATATGTATTACGTGCATGTAGCATTTATCTCTATGTCAATAAAAAATTTCAGCGTAGGTCCTAAGACAACATATAAATAATGTCAAAAACCTTTCCTTAGAATTTAAAAATAAGATTTTCCTTCAAATTGCACAGTCCACAGGAATTCTGAGTAAATGAGCAAACATTCAGACAGTGATACTTCCAAACCTGAATCACTCCATCACAGAGATTTACACTATCTTCTGGCTCTGGCAGCCATCTTGAATAACCATTGTGAATTCAATATTTTCTTCAATATTGTTCATAAGATAGATTAAAACCTCTCTTTTTCTTTCTCTATCATTAATGCTTCTTTATTAAAATGGTACACCCCCACCCCCCAGATTATCCATCTCTAGTTGTTGTTTTTTTTATTTCATTAAACATCGCCTTGGAGAACTTTTGTAGTATTTGAAACATCCCATTATTTACTATATATGTACGTGTTTATTCCTAGGAATTTATTATTTTAATTAATACATTGATTTCACCATAGATTTATATTCAGTTGGTAAGAATGTGTTAGTATTTTTTTCTCTTTCGTCTTTGCCATTACAAAAATGCCGAAAAAACTCACGAAAAAAGCTTGACTGAATTTGTTATTTTGTAAATCTAGGGTATGCGCCATTCGTATTTACGTCTCCATTTTATAGATATATGAAATTTTAGTGATTAGTTGTTTGATTATGGTAAGTCGAGTTTGGGGAAATAGTTCTCAGCCCGAGCAGTTAGCCAGTCTCTAGGAGCAATCGTCACAGAGTGTTGATGAGATTTCACGCTAGTATGGTGTAGTTTTGTTGTGCGTTCAGGTTAGAGCCCGATAAGTGGGAGCCAAGTAGTACCTATGTTAATCTAAAAGTGTTTATTGATTCTGTATCTCCATGTCAAATATTTGTGATAGGGACTAATATTTGAATAATGGTGTTGTTCCATTACTTCCAGATACCTTTTATTGTTGGCATAATGGTAAATATGATGTGAAGTCACGTGTGAAATGAAGCTCAAATCGTGGTTTGACTGACCCAGAAATAGAGTAAGAAAATAGTTCCCTGCCTTGTGTGTTTGAGTTGTATTTATGTTTTCATGGTGTAAAGTACTGGTTCTATGTTACGGAAATCTAACAAGAAGAAACCATGCAGTTGTGAGGTTGCCATGCAAATATGAACTTGTGATGCAAATGTGAAGTTGGGATAATTTGTGGTAATTGGTTGATTAGAGAAAAATTATGAATAGCCTTGGCGCGTTGTTGGAACTTCCGGTTGACAAAATTGTTGTCGAGAAGTCCTTGTAAATACAGGGAAAACAAGGCACTTCGAGCCGAACCCACGCGAGTGTTTGATTCGCTCGATAAAGAGACCACTTTTAATATTACAATACCATTAGGAGGATAAATACTTCTCACTCCAGTTTCCTATTAAAATGATATCTGTTTCCGAATTGTTTATCTGTAAATCTAAAGTTTTCCTAAAATGATTCATACTCTTTTTGTGGATGTACAGATGTTTTTTCTTCTGACAATATGTTTGTGCAATCAACTTTGTATTGGAATATTTGTATTTTTCTGCTATATTTGATATTTTTTTTTCTCTTGATATTTGCTTATATCTTATTTTAATACTTACAACTAATTTCTATTGCAATCACATATAACATCTCTGACTGTACACATCCTTGTCGTGTTGATCTTTCTATATTAAATAATTTAGTAAAAACCCGTTTTCTTTTAGTTTAGAGTATGTATCAATATATAGTATTTCAACTCACTTACAATAATTTCTGTGAAAAAAAACACATTTTGTTAAATCCCATAAACGCCTTTTCCTTATCATATAAAATCATTCCCCCTTGTTCATTGGTGGTTTCTAGTTACATTCTAGTAAACATTTTATTGACAGGGTAAATATCTAAATATCTAAATATTTGCCTGCCTTGATCTCAGCACGATTGGTTTTTATTTATAATTTGTCCTAAACATTTTATTCTAATTGACAATAGTTTGCTTAATATTTTAGTCAGTATTTAACAATTGTACAGGTCCCTAATTTTTTAATATAAGTTCCCCCCTCTTCCTTTTGTATACGATTGTTATAATTCCTTCACTCACTGATTTTGTCATTTCCTTGTTGAGAATTATATTATTACAAATGATTCTAATGTCGGAGTAAGTTCTGAGTGCAATATTTTTTAAAATAAAGTATGATGATATATCGACATCCTGGAGATTTACATCCTCGTTTAATTGTATCTCATTTCTATTTGTGTGATAAAAGTTTCACAATACGCTTTGTTCACCTTATTATTTTTGGAGTTATAGTTTGTGTTATGCTTAAATTTTGATAGTTAAAAGACATTCCTTCAGTTATTCTATGTTTACTCTTAAGTTTTTCCCCATTTAAATTAAG
>JAECUM010021519.1:0-34317 GCA_016617855.1 Megalonaias nervosa | reverse complement strand
AATGGGAACGATCAAACCCATGAGAACGGTCAAACCCATTTGAGACAATGCGGTAGGGAATACCTGTGGAACCTTCATGTAAGATTAACTGTCATTCATCAACTGGTGTGAATACTTAAATAATGCAAATGCTATAATGTTGTAAAAGTAAACTAAAAACTCATGAACGGAAGGTTAAGATGAACTATGTCAAAAATGTCAAACGAAAGTGAAGAAAAATGGTAAGTCCTTAATTTCAGAAAGAAAACATCTTGCACAAAAGAACACTTATGCAACACCGAACGAAAAGGAATTCACAAAAAATAAGGGAAGGAAGTAATGACATTCAGTGACAAATAAGACGATGCATGCATCAAACACGTCTTCCTAGCGGAAGTACCCCAGTCAAATATGTATCAAAAACATTTTCAAACACTGGAACAAAGCATGACAAATTCAGACGATCGGAAACATGTAGATAACACTAAGAATTCAAGCCAACCATAAGATATACAAGCAATAACAAACAGTACAATGAAAGATGTAAGTAACATTCATTGGAAAGACGGAAAACGTTAGTGAGATTGAAAATAGCAAGAAAGATACTGCCTTCAAGCAGTAACCAAAAAGATCAACAGTTTTGTTTCGGTTTCTCTTGTTTAGTCCTCGCTAATTTGCATTTCATTTGCAACATCGGATCATCAAATTACAGCCTCAAGTTTTAACAAGATTGAAAAATTAAAGACCTTTTGTCATCTAAAACTCAAACCGTTCATAGTTTCAGTTTTTTAAATAGTTATAATATATGTTTTAATATAGTACGAGTTTCGCGTCCTTATCTTCACCGGAACTCATCGCTTCCAAATATCCATAAGGCTGACTGATTTCTTTTATATAGAAAGTGACCAATATTTGTATTACTGTTTGATTTTTAATGTGCCACCTGCCATAAATAATTACCAATATCTCTCTCTCTCTCTCTCTCTCTCTCTCTCTCTCTCTCTCTCTCTCTCTCTCTACACTATGTACACTAATCGGGTGGTACGCCTAGGCTGGTTAGAACTGTATAGCATCTAAGATTTTCTGGTGAAAATGTATGACCCTTTTAATCACATGACGCCAACTCCATGACGTTAGTGAAGTATATATCATACGTGAGTGTTCGTTAAGTATGAAATTAGGGAAACAAGTTTAATCATATTTCACACTGGTGCTTGGTGCCAGTGGCATATTCCATAACTTTAAAAACTAATAGTTGCTGCTAAAATGAGTTATCTTTTCTCCATGTAATTGCTGTGTAACATAACATTGTGTTTTCTCATAGAGTATCTGAAAATTATTAACATCACGGTTTTAACTGAACTCATATTGGTTACGTTTATTGGCGTTAAACTGCTATAAGATAAGTAGACATCAAGTAGATATCATTTTATTCATAGTATTTTGCAAAGCTCCTATCAAATGAGAACACTGTGAATAGTAATATTGACTAAGATGATGATGATGATACAGTCCGATCGGAAACTGACAACATCTTAGATGCCATAATAACGGATCAACGAATCATACCCAGTTTGAACTCAATATAAAACGACACTCCTGGAGCCTATTAAGATTATTTCACCAGTCATATAATCGTTGTTATACAATACTTGATTCCGGCAACGTTCTGAAACAGTGGAATAAAAGCATTATTTCCCTATTATAAACAAATGGGAACAGCGATTACCCTAATAATTTTCGAGGTATATCTAGTAAATAAACTATGCAAGGTTTCAAAAAAAGTTTAATTAAAGGAATTTACTCTTGGGCAGAAGAAACTAATCTCATCAAAGAGGAACAAGCGAGTTTCGTAAAGAAATACAGCGCTATTTATAACATATCTAATTTAAAAGCCTCAATGCAAAAGCACTTATCCAAATATAAGAGAAGATTGTATTGCCTTTTTGTTGCTTTAAGACGGAGTTCAAAAATGTTGATCATGCGAGATTGTGGGACTCACTTATATGCAAAGGTTTCCATGGTAAAATGATAAATATACTACGAAAAACGTATGCATCCTTAAAGAGATGTGTGAAAAGTACTACTGGTTGGACAGATTCTTTTAACTGCACCCTGGGACAAGAAAGGGCTGCTTGGTCAGTCCAATTCTGTTTAGTTTGTATATAGCTGATCTGATCCGTGTTAAGAAGCAAATATAGCAAAGGCATACTTGTCACCCCGGACAACAATGGAGCACTAGTTGCTTTATTTTATGCAGATGAAATGACCAACTGCTCTGATACAGTTAGATTATTTCAACAACAAATATATATTATAGAAATCTCCTGCGATAGATCCGGTATGGAGTTAAATCTCAACAAGACAAAAATAGTGGTGCTTAGGAATAGAAGCATGTGAAGAGAACAGAAACATGGTATATGGGGTATGGGGTTTTTTACGCCGAAGTTGAAATGGTCTATATATATATATCCAAATCAATGTTATATTATGTTGATAAAGTTAGACTAAGATGGCGAGTCACATGGGCTACAAAGATGAATGACATCCTCTCTCAATTTGTATATGTATGAGTAACACATACACATACGTTGAGTTCATACACGGGATCAGCGACACGGCATTTCAACGATGGTCAGAGCATATTACAAATTCCTCAAAATCCTAGAAATATAGTCAGTATAAATCCATATTACAATGTGAGAAATACGTCTCATGAAATATACCTTTTAATTTAAGAAGAAATTTACTACAACCACGGTATTCAAGCCATAAACTAATGATTTAAACATTAAGAAGGTACAAATTGTAGTTCATTCAGATTTTGTGAACTGTATCAAGAAAGAAATACCTGTATATTAAAAGATCAATTTCATTTTCTTTGCGTTTGCCCAGAATATAATATTATTGAAAGACAATACCTGAAAAGTGTATATGATGTACAAACGAGGCATTAAAAATTTGTATCGCTAAGACTAGCAGTGATGATGTGACGCTGTATAATTCATCACACCACCTGTACAGGTCATTTGCTTAGATAGAGGCTCGTTTATCTCCATCCGAATAAAATCTTCTAAAACTGATAATGTTTGATATTATGAAATAAGTGTAGAACTAAATCAAGAATGTATACTTCAATTGTATCAAAGGAAATGTGATGTTCCAATTTTCTATATCATATGTAGGATTTCTTATTTTGGGCCGGAGGCCTAAATTATTGAAATAAATAGATTTTTAGCTTTGTTTCTTTCTGTCGTTGCTATGTAACATAACTATGACTTTTCCCATAGTGTATCTGATTATTCGTAACGTCACTGAGTTCATATTGGTTATGTTTATTGACGTTCAGCTGCAGGACGATAAATAGATATCATGCTTGTACTTTTTCTTTCTTTTCATGGAACTTACCTACGTGATGACTTCTGCAACGTCGATACTGTTGCCATTGTCCGAAGTGTGTTTCGTATAAATCTGCGAAGTCAAGATAAGTACATGAGACAAGTGTGAATGGAGATAGTTAAACACTCCAAATACATTGTACTGGAAGATTTTAATACAAAGATAACAACATTCAATCAAATTGTTTAATGTGATTAGAAATGTCCGGTTTTGTTTTTGGAGTATGGTATCTTCGTACCACTATTCCTTCATTAATCAATTTTCCCAAAATTTTATTAAATCAACGAAAATTTCTTCATTCACAAATGTGCCTCTGTTGGGGCAGATTATGATTAGTTCAGAAAAAAAAATTAAAAAACTTAAATATAACTTCATCTATAATAAAACTGTTTGCAGGAAAGATCAAGATTAAACAACCAAGAAATATAAATTTGAACAAACACCACGTGTTTACTACGTACTTACGATGTTACTAGCAGTGTATGGATAAATATAGACATAGATCAGTGATGGCTAAAAGTGACATAGTAGCACAGACCATATACCTTTAACCCTTTAGCCATTCGGTTCGGTTCTTATTTGTGAATAACTTTGGAAGAATATGGTATATAACTCCACTTTGGAAGAGGAAACCGATAATATTTATTTAGCTTCTGTGACCTTAATATGACAAGCCCATGATCTGTAGCTTATTTACATCCAACATCGGCAAGTATGCCATTATGTATGGTTTGTAATTAAAGTCATTGTAAAGAATCGTCTCCTGCTTATGTCACAGTAACGTTGCTCTTTGACCGTTTGCCGTTTGACCCCAAATCAACTGGATAAATTCTTGACTCAAGGACACACCATTCACTCGACCTGGTCATGGTACGTACGCACTGTGGCATTGAGCTGTGACCTTTTAACCCCATTAAAAAAGCAGATGTCTTTCTCACCGAAATTGTCAATAATCTTCAAAGTTTCGTCTCACCGCATCGTATAGAACTAAAGGTTTTGGGCATCGTCGCTAGTCCAGGCTCAGATGTATTAACCATATCTACACCTTGGTGGATCGTACAGATATTCCAAAGCATTGCCCTACATACATGGATACATAGACACATACATAAATACATACATATATGGATAGATAGACAGATAGATAAGATAGATAAATATATAGATGGGGGGAGGGAGGGAAGAGGGAGGGAGATTAAGGTATGGAGAAAAGGGAACAAAACACTTACGTTGATATGAACTGTCATTCAAGCAATCACGCCAATGATCCCCGAAATCTAGAAGTTACAAAATAGCAATAAAAATTTTAAATATTGCATTATTATAACAGTTGTGGAATAAAGACGATTCATTGCTCGTTTAGATATTTGATTTTGCTTATAACCAATTTGTAGAAAGCTGCTTTTCGCCTTTTTTCATCTTGCTGTGAGTAATTTCGCAATCTGATTTTGAACAAACCTTATAAATGGACATGAATAAAATATAGCCCATTTTTCTTAAAATTATGGCCATAATTAACTTGTCCTGTTGATTTCTTTGTTGTTCTGTCTTAGGAATATACAAGTCAAATTGAACAATACAAAAAAGGGACAAGTAATAAAATATTTTCCATTCTGATCTTTGCCAAAATTAAGATGATTCGTTTTTTTCGGGGGGGGGGTGACAAAAAGCCATAAACTTTCTTCACAAGGTCAAAAGCATAGAATAAGCATGAATACCTTGTTGTATGGCAATGATATAACCCTGCATGTCTTTGAATGAGACCTCGTTAATCCCAAAACAGTGTTTTAGTCCCAAATGTCACTTAGTCCATTGCAATTCCAAAGAATATTTTAAATAAATTATTTGTCTCAAATTACAAGTAAACACTGATCATAGATTCCCAATAACTCATATTAACACAGGAATAAAAGTCTTTGCTTACAAAAGCCTCCATTTATATACAAATTATAACCTTTTGTTACGTATATGTAATTAAATTATTTGTGTGTTAGTTTTAAATTTCTGTTTCTTTTATTTTTGTTTCATTACATTTTATTGTAAGGATAATATTTTTACTGGATTTGACATTTTTCCCAGTAAATTTAGTTCAGTTCTTTAACCCTGATTAAAACATAGTAGATTGTTACATTTTAGTTTTAGCTGACCTAGTTCTGACCTTGGTTCTGAATTCGTAAACACTAAGTGAAAATGATTGGTCATTACCAAGGTCATGTTCAGCCCACGTGTTAGCTCTGTTGTAAACAGTTTTATTTTTAAATTCATTTCCAGTGTTGGAATCAGATTCTTACTTAGCGCTATTCTAGCCTACGTGCTAATTGACTTGTAGCGGGTGACCACGTGACCCATCACGCGGGTCTGAAATGACGTTTTAGTTGGGTTTAATTCTCAGTCTCAGTGAATTTTAATCAGTTGTAAATAATAAATTGAGGCTGAAAGGTATTCCTGTTGTTGCCATTTGAATTCAGTTTTTTAATTAAAATAATTTATTCACCCTGGAAAATACTCTTTTTCATTGAAATTCTTGGACAAAGAAAATTACAAAAAATTATTCGGAATTCTAAAATCGGAATTATATTCTTGGTGACTCAACAAGGAACTGTTGATATATCAACACAAAAGAAATTATATAGGACGTCATCGCCTTCCATCTTGGAACATCGCCGAGATTCGAACATGGAATCAATTAGAACTTTTTAATGAAAGGACTTTTAATTTTTGAATTCTAGGATTGATTTTTGGATTAGATTCACAAACAATAAGTCCTTTTTTCATATTTTACCTTGTTTTCTAAGTAAATAAATTAATTTGTTAAATTTACAAAGCTTGTTTGATTCACTCTTTTCTTTGTTACTTTGTACGAGCCTTAGTCACGTAACATCTTTCCTATGACGCAGATGAATATTCTGGAAAACCGATCATTTCAAATGAAAACTTCATTAATTCGCAAACTTGGTCAGCCCTTGAACATAAATTTTAGTAAATATTTTGCTCACCACGTATAGTACTTATAGTACTGATGACAATCAGGTAGACAAAATACGACAAAGCATGACAATGCTCAGGTCTGCAAAATATATATCCTCAATTCTGGACAAAAGGTAACCACACGATATAAATTATATATACGTAGCTCCATCATCTGTTTCAGAGGCAAAATACATGAATACATTTAGGAACGTTTAATATATATATATATAGTTTTGCACTGTTCGTTGACAGTTTACTGCATTTATTATATATATATATATATATATATATATATATATATATATATATATATATATATATATATATATATATATATATATATATATATATATGTGTGTGTGTGTGTGTGTGTGTGTGTGTGTGTGTGTGCCTCTGTGTGTGTGCGTGTGTGTGTAATTAAGAATATGTGATATAAAATCATTTAACAGAAAAAATGAGATCCAGCAAGCTTTGTAAAATTCAACAAATAGTTTATTTCTCTAGAATACAAAGTGAAAATGCAAAGCAGAACTTACGTATGATATTGAGTATTAAATCCCAAGTAATCCTAGATTTATTGACACAAGTCCAAATGATTAAAGTTCTGAATAATTCTAAGTGGAAATTCAAAATTACATCCAAAGCTGGAAGTGTTCATGATCCTGTTATGGCCCGTGTCGGGGTGATGTGCCAACAGTCTTTTGATGGATCACATAAACACAATCCAAGATTATATCCATATTTGAGATTTCATTATAAAATCAAGTCTCTGATTCTAAGAATGTTATTTTTGATGAACATTTTGTATATGCAGTGAATTAGACATTTTGACAAATAAAATTCCAGCCCGAATGAACTACTAGACAGAACAATAATACAATTGTGTTACGTATATGTAATTAAATTGCTTGTGTGTTAGTTTTAAATTCTTTTTTTATTTTATTTTTGTTTCATTACATTTTATTATAATGATAATTGTCAAGGGATGTGATATTTTTGGAAAAATTCAGTCTTCTGTTTTGACCTGATTAGAACACAAAGTATTACTTTATCACTATTTTTAGCTCACCTTGGTTCAGGCGTTTGTAAACACTAAGTGAAAACGATTGGCTATTACCAAGGTCATGTTCGGCCCACGTGTTAGCTAAGTTGTAAACATCCTTTCTTTTTTATTTATTTTCAGCGTGAGAATCTGATTCTTAGATAGGGCTTTTCTAGACTACGTGTAAAATGGCATTTTTTTTACTGTGCTGTTCAAATTAGTGATCACGTAGTCCCGTCACGTGAGCCACCATGTGATCTAAAATCGTGGGTTTAAACAGACGTTTTCTAGTAGATTTTACAGTCGTACTTTACACCTTTAAAGCTAAAGGTTATTTTTTTTTTTTTGTTGATGCCACTTGATTTAGACTTCTTCTATTTTGTAGATTTAATAATTTATATTCTCTAGAAAACACCTCGTCTTTATAAAAATTCTGGGACAAAGACATTTAGTGGAAATTTCTTCTGGAATTCTAAACGGGAACATTATAAATTGTGATTCAACGAGGAACTGTTGTCATCAGTACAACGACCTCATCTGACGTCATCACCTTCCATATTGGAACTTCATCGAGATTCGAATCTGGATTCTATTAGAACTGTTTAGTGATAGAACTTATATTTTTCAATTCTAGGATTAATTTTTGGATTATATTCACAACCGTAAGTCCTATTTCATATTTTACCATGTTTTCTGGGGAAATAAATTATTTTGTTAAAACTTACAAACCTTGTTGGCTTCACTCTTTTCTTTTGTTACTTTTGTACGAGCCTACACGTAACAATTGATTTTGCTCAGATTTTAAATCAAGATCAAATAATTTCTAGAAAAACAAGATTATATAGTCCTTTACTGGACCTCAGGTCACAATTAGCATTTTCTATAAAATATACTCTAACTTAATGGAAAATAACCTTCAAGAAGGTTCCTAATGTTTACAGCATAAACTCTTAGTTATAACAATAATATATAATGTGGTAAACACAATGTCCTTGATCAGGCCAATGTAATAATCATGATAGTTAACTCAATTTCATAGGAAACTATTTGATATTTATTAGTTCATAACGGAAATAAAAACAAATCAATGATTCAGGTAAAGTACAAAATGAACTTGATTTTGGACTAGATTAAGTCCAACACAAAATTTTCCACAGTATATAATGAATTTAAAAAATAAGAAAAAAACAGCAAACAAATATTGCAAATTAAATATACGTAACAATATATAATTGTTAGTAACTCACCAGGCACATGAGGGTAATCGTGGTGGTGTATAGACCCCGAACAGCTACAGTAATCAGGGGTATCTATGGAATCTCTAAATTTTTCTGAAATAGAACAGTGCAGAGAGATCTCAAGCTCCATCAAAGCCGTTGTTAAGTCTTCGAGCAATTACAGCGTAATTTTGTTTTCGAATCTTCTAACAAAATTATTTAACTCTATTGTGTGAATATCTTGCCATAAGCATACATACGTACATACATACATAGATAGATACAGACAGACATCGTTTATGCGTTTTGCATGCTATTGGTGATCTGTTTAACCTGAGGTATAGGCTATACAATTAGTCGACGGCCAAATTTTGATATTCGGCATTGTGAAAAAATCCTTCTAAGCAAATGCTTCGAATAACTTATATCCTAACGATATCACATGCCATTAAATCAGAAAACTCTCTCCGTTACCAACCTTTTAAAATCTAGACCAAATGCCATATACTTTAACGAGCATCATTATGAAACATCTCCGAGTTCGAAGAACGGCAAACACCATTTATACCCCACCCCTCTGCCCGCCATAATAATAAGATCCCAAAATTGTAAGTAAATGGACAAAAGATGTCAAGATGGAAATTACATTGAGATCACAAGATTTATGGCTAAAACTTGTCATACTACTACATTATCTAATCAATGATCTTTCTTGATCGATAAAAATACGTACCTGTGTTAATTAATATATTGGCCTAAAATACCAATTCAATTAGTACTTCCTTTAATCTTAATAAAGTGCCCTTTTTATCTTAGACAATACAAACGACTTTTGCAAACCTATTGTTGTTCGTCGGAGGATGGGGGAGAGAAAGCGTTACCAAATATTACGAACTAATTTTAATGAAACAATAAGTAAATACTGAAAATAAGTACACCGAAAATTAAGGAACGACGCCAGACGTTACAGTATTGCCTTAGCAACAATGGTGTCTTCAAATTATTCAGACATAAAAAGTAACAGAAACAAAGTTCTTTTAAAAAAAAAAACATTTACAATAGTTTTAAGAACTTTTACAGACAGAATATTCAAAAGTTTCGAAGACAATTATAAATTTATTGCGCTGCAAATATGATGGCGCAATTTTAATTTGTATCGAATGTATGAATGGAGTTACGGCTATCCAAACCAATAGATGAATAAGCTTGTGCGAAGATTATTCCAGATAAAATTAAAAGATTTAAACGAACAAAACTGAATTTACTGGAGAAGTGAGAAAGACACATTGACATAAGTCGAAGCTAAAATTTTGTGGCTGTACAGCAAATGCGTCTACTACTACTGCTGCTACTACCCCTACCACTACTACTACTACTACCACTACTACTAAAACTACTACTACTACTACTAAAACTACTACTACCACTACTACTACTTATTATGATTAGGAGTAATAGTTGTTCTAATAGTATCATTATTATTATTATTATTATTAATCATCAACATCAACATCATTTTGATGATACTCAGAACAGCCATTATAAATCAGCCACCGAATATGTATTGTTGTGTTGGGTGGTTCATTGTTCGTGGTTTGACCTTGTTTATTGAAAACAGCTACTAGTGCACATCTCAACTGATTTCAGATGCTTTCCGGTAGTTTTCTCTGCTCTTAAGTTAAGGTTGGTGAATATGCATATCATATTTGGCATCCTGCAAGACCATGATGAATAACTTCACCCCACTTCCTGTCGCCATTACGAATTATCGAGCTCTATTGACCGATAATCAGTTTTTCTATAAATATCGAGGAACCAATCAGATACGACTTCACTCATTCGAATTCGTTTTTTTTTCGCCGTGTGACTGGAGCGTCTGTGGATTTACAATGTTTACTGCTACATAATGAATATCTAGTCAGGCGACTATTATTACGGCTAAACATCGTGTCAGATTACAAAATGGACGGATGAATTTGACATTTCGACACGAATCCTGAGAACATTCTCAACTAATCCGTTCATTTAATAAATTATCAATCAATGCAATACTTTTTTTGGATTACCTATTGGACTAAATAAGCACATGGTCAAATCTAGAATGTATTATGCTGGTTTCTTATGTGAGACAGGGTTATTCATTTTGTTTCGGATGACAGCTTTTCATATTCCCACATTAAATTATACTATTTAAATGGGAAATGACGTTGGGTGGAGGAGAGACTGAACCTCAATCCCCATCTTCATTCAAGAGCAGCCGTTAAAACACAAGGGTCCTTACCACGAATTTGCGCAACCTGATAATAATAATTTACAGACTTGCTGGAATAACTGGGAAACAATCATACGTTTTGTTTATAAATCAAATTCACGTGACTCAATGATATTGTAATTTAACCCAAGTCAGGCTTAATGGGTAACATTCAGAGAAGTGTTCATCTAACTTGAGTTCGTTTGAGAGTCTTTTTTTTTTCTTGTGTTGACTTTAATTAAGTCCTTTGAAACTCTGGTTGAACTAATGATCTATTTGGTAACTCTAGTAACTTTGTATTACATATTAGACTATTTTCACACTTAACTTGTACCCTTGACCATAGTGCGATTTAACTTCAAAATGGGGCGTTCTGTAGCCGCTTGGGTTTGAGGGTTTTGATATATTACCACGAGTGTTTATTCTTCAGACACTTTTACGCAAGCAGTGGGTCCAATGATTAAAGATTTTTCAGTGTTTCCAGATAGACTGTTCTACATTTGTCGTCATCAGGGACATATAACAAAAGACTGGATGCACTGATCTTACTTTTACAATGGCGCTAGAAATTACAACAGCATTCTCATTAACTTAGTTTCAACATTCCCCTTTTTGTAGCATCTATTTTGATTTCATGATATTTGATCTAGCTAGTTTTAATAATCTCGCTTTAAGTTTAATTTATTTCATTTACTTTCCCCGTGCTAGATCATATGTCTGATATACAACCAACACGGGATGGGGGTGCTAGGGAAGGGGTAGAGAGAGTTAATCATGGTATTCGGGTGACAAGAATGTACATTCATGGCACTGAAATAAATATTAGGTCTCTAAGTTCCCCTCTTGATATATGGATCTTGCAAACAGACCTATGATATGCCTTTAATGCATAAACATTGTATTGAAGTTTATAACTAAATGCTTTGGGCTTTTCCGTTTCCTTTTTACGTATAACGAAAACAACAAGTGTAAAGGACAATTTCTTACCATTTAGATGTATGATTGCCTGTTTCATGCAGTCAGGGCCATTTGTTTCATGGTAAAGACGATCCAACATACCCCACACTGCAAATTCACAGCAATACATTTTACATTAACAGCATACAACGATGCACCAACATTATAAGGCCAAAATTTTGTTTAATCATGGGTTTTCAGATCATTCTCTACGCTGTTAGCTTTAAACCATACCTACAAATAATACAGTGCGAACCATGATCTTCGTGTTCACAATCGGAGTCTGATTCTTTTCCTGTTTCTGATTAGGACTCCAAACAATTGCACATGATTCTTAATGAACAGATTCATTAAGGAACTGTACAGTGATATTATTTTAAACCATATTTATTTCAGACCTTACAAAGCATTCTAAATGTATAAAATACAGAATTGATTTGTGAAGAAGTGTATATCGCACTTATATTGACCCATGTCCAAACGAAAGACACCTAACAAATTGACGCAATAAACGCCCAATGAGCACTTCACGTTGATTCCTAGTGGCGGGGCAATGGGTGATGATAAATTAACGTTACTGTTATTGAAATAAAAGTCTAATATTAAGTTGTTATTATTATTCATTTACATAATAGACAGACGGATGCTTAAGGAAGTAAAAACTGTAAAATCATTTAAGATCAGGAAAACGAGATGGTAAAACTGCTTTAAACGGAGTAGATACTGATAAAATGAAATTATCCAAAATATTTTACTCACTCAAATAACAATTCAGTTAAACTGGATTTTCTTGTCATATTATTATAAACACTAATACCATTATCCTAAACACGGGCGGAAGCTTCAATTAATTTCATGGCAAAACAATGATGATATAATAAAATTAAAACCCCGGCACCTTTACATTAAACATTTATTGATAATGTCAATAACTGCTTGCACAAATGATAAACTTTTCCATGTATCCAACTTTCACTTGTAAGATTATGAATTAAACTGAAGAGTATAACCTTGATTGTATCCAAGACAATTCTGTGTGTCTCTTAAAGCCATTAAGTCTGAAATAAAACAAAACAAGGGCACGATTACAACAAGAACAATTATCGATTTCAGTACCTTTATTGTTAACTCGGAGATCTTTATATCTCCAAAACTAGAATCTCGACATCAGACGAGCGAAGAAAACCTACCGGATTTAGCATGAAACAATTAAGCCAAGTCGGTTTGAATCAGGAAGAATATACGCAATCGGTTTTCTGTTTTGTCTTGTTTTCTCTGTGGTTTGTTTGTCTGTTTTGTTTTGTTTCTTGTTTTTTTATGGGGGGTTTTTTGTTTGTTTTTTTTTTCTTTTTTTTTTTTTTTTTTTTTTTTTTTTTTTTTTTTTTTTTTTTTTTTTTTTTTTTTTTTTTTTTTTTTTTTGCTTGGTTGTTTTGTTTCGATTCCTTTTGTTTGATTGTTTTTGTTGGGGAGGGGTTACTTTATTTTTTATATATTTTCATTAATTTACTCACCATCAATCTGCGATATGTAATTGTTTGAAAGTATATTCAATAGAATACAACTGCATAATAATTGGCACTTTCTCAACCTTCAAAAAGATCTTGTTATTGATGAGATAAAGAGGACACATGTGCAAATACAACAACCTCCTAAAAATAACAACAGAGAGATAGAGATAACTAATGAAACTTCTTTGTCTTAACCTTGCACCAATACCACCACAAGCAGATCTATCCATACAATAAGGCAACAACAACGAATCGTCAGAACCTTGAGGGGTGTCATCCCAAACAAGCTAGTTATAGAATATCTCAGACCATAATACCATACATGTCAGAGATAAACCCAAACCTGCGGCCAAACAACCCTTCTCTTATACAAACATTTTCGGCGAGAAAGACAATTCAAAACATCCGGATACATAATAAAGACAAACACATTTCTCCAACACATTCACGGAAGATCAGCTTGTCATCCACAGTCACAAAATTACAGAAAACATTGAAAATGTATCCTTTTCATTTAGTATAAAGTATTCCAGAGCTGCATTGTTGGAAAGTCAGAAACATTCAACAGGATGGAGAACATTCACGGATATTACAGGTACACCAAAAACTTTGAAAGACAATTAGCAATATATTTTATTTCCTGGCCATAGTGCTGATGACACTGATTTGTACATCCCACAATACGAGCGTTCCTAGCATAAGAGAAAATGAAATTTACTTTATTCATCGCCTAACAACACTCAAGCCTTAGCAAGAACTTCTGTTACATTTTATTACAATAATATTACTCAAAAAATATTTTTTGAGGTATGATATTGCGGAGTCATGTATGAATGTATGTATGTATGTATGTATGTATGTATGTATGTATGTATGCATGTATGTATGTATGTATGTATGTTATATTTCGTTTATGACTGAAGAAATAGATTAAAAATAGTACCGCTTAATACATATATGCATCGATACATACATACACAGCGAAACATTCCTAAACCTGACATAGCAGGAAAAGGTAAAACGTAATGGCCATATAGAGCGGTGGCTAGCGTATGAAATTTTCTTTAGTATCAGAATCACTATTTTATGTGGGGTGGTGGTGGAAAATTATGTTATATATATATATATATATATATATATATATATATATATATATATATATATATATATATATATATATATATATAGAGAGAGAGAGAGAGAGAGAGAGAGAGAGAGAGAGAGAGAGAGAGAGAGAGAGATAATCCTGTTAGATATTTAGAGCTAATTACCACGATACAACTGACTGCTGTCGCACGTGCTACGCCTGATGTGTCCTCCATTTCCGTTCAAGGTACTGCATTTAACTGTTACAGAGAACAGAATCATATGTTATGATGCTGTGTTATCAATTGCAAATTGTCAACTAAATAAGTACATAGAAACAACTCTGAAAAAAAATGACAACATTCCAATAAAATAAAAGTATTAAATTTTGATGCACTTGCTAACAGTTGTATAGCAAGATGACTATAGAATATGTATCATTAGGTCACAAAATAGACTATAATTTAAAATATTAAGCTTCATCTAAGCAATCTTAATTAACGGTTTGAAGCGATAGACATGATATAATTAGTCCCATAACAAAAGGAAACCCAATACATGAGTTTTGACAGGTATGTCATGCAAACTACCAACTTGTTTTGAAAGTATCTGTGTATTGTGCATATGTGATTACTGATGGTTCAAATAATATCATTAAATCATAAATGCTTTAATTACCAGACCGACAATTATTTTCATTCTTTAATAATATATCACTATAATGGGCAGTATATTTAAAGACAGTTACACGATTTGCTTGGAAGTTTTAGTGCTAGCATGTACCTTATTCTTATTATCAGCATATCAGCGCGGTAAACAGCGATGCCTAGCACCTATCTGAGTTTACCAAGAATCAGTTTCAGTTACTGGCATTATATAATGAAAATATTCCCGATTAATTTAACAAGTGAAAACAATTAATGAGTCAATAAGGGAATCTTCTTTGTCTGACCTATTACGATTAGCTTTGCTATCAATAGCATCAACGTTTCCTTCAGAAATAAGCAGAACTTCAACTCCTGTCAATTTTTGTTTCATTTTGTCAGAACAATAGGCAAACAGAAATTGCAATATAATGTCTTAAACAAACTTATAAAAACTGCAATTAATACACGTAACATGAATCATATCTGCAACCTTTCTTTCCAACAAAGTGAAACATATTTTTAATAATTTGATATATAAAAACATTCTAAATAAAACACAATAATGAAAAATGGAGTATCTCCAATTTTAATGACTTTCTATAATGAATAACAATATTAAATGCTTGCGATATTTTTGGAAAAGGTCAATAATTAAAATATATGTTATGTATATCTATTTCTTGTGACTCTTGCTATATGAATATGTCTATAGCATGAATAGTTTTTATTGGTGACTATAAATTGTAATGCACGTCTATAGTCAAGACATTAGATAGTTAAATTTGCATACGGGTATAAAATTATATTTTAAGATATTAAGAATGTAGATTGCGTAGGATCTATAAATAGTTGTCGAAGCAGTTGTTTGCGACTGTTAATAATAATATTGATAATAAGACCTGTTTACGAGTTTGGTGTTATTTCATACTGGACAGGTAGGTCAGGTGGGCTCTTAGAAGAATTAACTTATTTCCCAATAGATGGGTTAGGCCTAATGAATATGTATTTTGAAATATTAGAATGAATAGAAAGATCTGTCTAATGGGGTATATTACGACACATAGCCGTGATAGTCTCTAAAAGGAGTATATAAGGAGATAATGGGTGAGCACTAAGATTCATGACTATCTTTTATTCATTCCTATTTTGGATTCTTATTTCATATGTGGAAAACAGTCCTCAGATGTTTTTAATTTTGTGTTTAGATTATGTGAAAGGGGTGTTATCACATTATTCATTACAATTGCAAAGTGCTCACTGGACTAAAATATTATTCTGAGACTATTGTGAATTATTCAAAAGAATTCTGGACAATGTCATTTTGATACGCACATTCCCGGATCTGAAATTCATTCGGAACATTCTATTCTTTTTTAATTTTAATAGGACATTTTGGAATTATTTGGATTCAATTCATAATAATGTAGGTTACTCTTTAATTTTCATTTTATAACTTTGATATTTAAATTATTTTTTAATTTTTACAAAACTTGTTGGTTTTGATTTTTTCTATTACTTAGTGTGATCCTAGAGTTGTAACAATGTACAATAATGAGATAATTATTATCCCTTATTTGGAAATGATATTCTCTTAATCCGTCGTTATCACGGTTTCTATATTAGCTCAATTGAAACAATACATTTGCGTAAATGCTGTTCTGTTTTGAAGGATAAAGAAAATGAAATATGAAATTCGAACGAAAAACTACAAATCACGCATGTGAAGTTCTAAACCGAAAGAGCAATGCGGCTGCCAAACATACTGTTTTATTTTTTACCTTGTGTTGCTGAAGTTAAAGCTACCATCCATAACATTAACCTTGCAGTGGAATCTGGAAGAAACCAAATCACAATTAATGGGGTTTTTTTATTTTTTTTTTTTTTTCATTGCTTGAAATCCTTATCTACATTAGTAATGCCTGTATGCTATATAGATAATCTATATATTGCATTTAAATTGGTATATTTCGAACTAATCATAAATACTGTGGCCATATATTTAGAACGTCATTCACAGCTGACACATATATATGGAAACTATGGCACAATTCAAGTTTTCTGAGTTGATGTTGTAGGGTTTAACGCCATTTTTCAGCACAAGATAGGCTATACATGGTGGCCAGTATAACTGGTGGAGGAAGAATCCCGGAAAACCCCGGGAAGAACCACCGACTCACGAGAAGCTACTGGCAAGCTTTCTCACGTACCCACGTTAGCCGAGCTTAAGACTCGAACCCACGCAGACAGAGGCGGGATGGCAGTGATCCGGAACGGAGAGCACGCTGGACCACTCGGCCATTCTGGGCCACAAGTTTTCTGAGACTAATATACTTCAATGTATATGTTATTAAGAACTATCGAGGTATTCTAGTATGCATGTATCTAGCCCCGAAAAGAAACATCAGTTAAATCAAATTGATGAACACATTGAAACTTCAATTCTGTAGATTCAATAATTAGCAAACCAACTGGTAGTGTGTGTTAGTTGAATGACTTTAATTCAATGGAAAATCAGTAAATATTCCAGCTTTATTCTTCAAACGTTTTTGTATCTGTCATGTAAGCTCTCCAGGTAGTATATTATTTTTCAAAGTATTGCTTGCGTATTAAGAACATGGCGTCATTGCATTGTAATCTACCTCATGGTTGACAGGATGCAATATAAATATAATATTGTTACTGTTAAATGATACTGATATTTATTTTTCATCACAGTACATTTCTTATTGTATCACGTGTTGTACCCTCGGGAAGATATTAATATTTCGTGGGTTATAAGTTGTAGTTCCAGTTGATGCTGGGTTCATGTTTCCACGGTTATCTTAATTCATGGGTACATTCGTTTTCACTATCAGTATTCCCTGGTTGATAGTTAACAGTATTAGAAACTAGGATACGGTTTCACCAAGCTATGACGGTATATAAGGCGATGATGACAATGACATAGAACAGTATGAATGCGTATATATGCGTAATAATGCTCCATGAGGTATGATATTTTGCTATGCTTTACGAGAAATGTAGTGCGAGTAAAAACAATGTGAGGTATAGATGTGTGTATGCGTGTGTGTGATCTATTATGCATGAACTGTGATACACGAAGTATAATGCAAGAAGTATGAATTGCGAGGTATTAAGCATGATGCACGAAGTATGAATTGCGAGGTATTAAGCATGATGCGCGAAGTATGAAGTGTGAAGTATGAAATATAATGCATGAAGTATCTTGTATGAAGTGTGATGTATGACGTATGATGTATGACGCACAAATTATGTGAGAGGTATGAAGTTTGAGGAAGATTTACAATTATTAGAGGGTGATATCTTATATCGATCTACGGACCTAACTGGCCAAGAGGAAACTTTTAATATAGATCATGATAATAAAGGCCTGCATAACCAATACATATAAGGAGATATATTTATACAATCCCATAACAACAAGGGCACACACACATAATATACACACACATACAAATATATATATATATATATATATATATATATATATATATATATATATATATATATATATATATATATATATATATATATATATATATATTCTCACATTAATGACTCTAGCGAGAGCAAAATCATCTCCATTCCAGCATATTCAGTCTAAAAATGTATATGAAAAGAGTTCGAGAACAAATGACTGCCAGTGCGGACAATTAATAAATAATAAATGATAAATGTCAATAAAAAAAGCTATGACATATATCTCGTATGTATGCTGTATCAATCATATGAAAGGAGCGAGATGCATAAATTTTTCATTAAAAGGAAACGATGCTTGCCTATTTTCCTTTTAATGAAATCTTTATAGAATGAGTGGTATATCAAAGATACAACACACACACACACACACACACACACACACACACACACACACACATATATATATATATATATATATATATATATATATATATATATATATATATATATATATATATATATATATATCACATAGAAAATTACACGTACTTGCATTTCCAACGCAGTTAAGATTTACTACAAGCAACTGTTCATAGACGAAATGAATGAAAAGTGAACAGCCTTGTGCTGTGTGTTCGCTAAAAAATGTAGTTATTTACCATTGGCAAGTTATCGCAATCTTCCAGATTAAAAAGTTGCTTCTATTATTTTTGTACTTCTATTTTAATTCATATCGATTAAATAAATACACACGTATGATTTAAGCTAGAAGTTTGATTTAAATGAAAAAAGTATGACGAAAGTAGACCACTACAAACGCAGCATGTTTAACTACTTAAACACTGTTATCGTAGCCACTCACATATAGCCTAACATATTGAAATGAGAGGGAAATATAAAATAGGCGAAATGAGGAAGCAGGAAGAGATAATTCAAACAGTTTAATGTATGTACAGTACATCTAAGTCAGTATTGTGATTCAGTTAACACTGTTACCAACACTACAATATTATCTATCCTCCATTTTATGACTTTCCCCTTTCCGTATCTTCGTGTGACTTTATTTTGCCATCGTTCCTAGGTCCAGAGACATCGTTGCATGACAAAGGCAAAAATTGGAAACGCTCGTTTTTTAAACGGATTTTTCCTGGCATAATTCTACTAAGGTCCAGAGAGAGAGAGAGAGAGAGAGAGAGAGAGAGAGAGAGAGAGAGAGAGAGAGAGAGAATTATTACGTTAAATGCATTCTAGATGAAAATGCTGGGGGAGAAGTATCATATTTCCATCCAACTGAAGGTGTTTGTATATATATATATATATATATATATATATATATATATATATATATATATATATATATATGGTGAGTATATATATATATATATATATATAGATAGATAGATAGATAGATAGATAGATAGATAGATAGATAGATAGATAGATCTGTATGTATGTATGTTGTTACGACCCTGTAGTCAAATTACATATGTGTTAAAATTTAAATTCTTCTAACTCTTTGTTTCAAATTTATTTTATTTTTACATCATTAAATGTAATTATTATTATGAATATGTTTATGTTAGAAACATCGCATTTATTTAAAACGTAAATGTGACTCATGTAAGCACGACTTTTGTATGATTGTTTTTCGTTGCAAGTAAATAGTCGGGAAGAGCTATGTAAATGATTGGCTGTGACCGAGGTTATTTCAAAATAATACTTGTTTACGCATTGTAGTGATTTCGAAATCACACGTGGTCTTCGTGCGTGTATGCATGGTGTGACGTATTAGCTTGTTTTATATCCTCATTTACCTGTAAGAAATATTTAGTCATAGTCGTAGTCAGTCATAGTTGAGAGTCACATCATAACATCTTGTAGAGTTTCTAATACCTTAAGGAAAAGGTATTCCTGTGCTGGAAAGAGTTGTTCGTTCGTACAACATGTGTATTGTTAGTGGTGGTAGCTGCACTTCATCTACTTTCTAAATAATTATTTTCTCTGGAGAACAACCCTACTGGCTTTGGACAAAGACATTTGTTGAAATTATATCTAAATTGGAGCAGAACAATACAAATTGTGATTCACAGTGAAAATTCTGGACATTTTGTGTTAGCCTTCGTCTGACGTCATCATCCGCCATCTTGGAACGGAACTGAGATTCAGACTATATCAAATTAGAACTGTTTATTCACAGGACTTATGTGTTTTCACAAATTTAGAACATTTTTGGATCTTCTTCGTAAATCGTAAGTCTTGTTTCACATATTTACCTTTTCTCCGTGTTTTCTAGGGAAATAAATTATTTTTAAAGTTTACAAAGCTTGTTGTCTTCACTCTTTCTTTGAACGAGCCGATACGTAACAATGTATATCTATACAGGGTAAAAGGTCTCTGGAGAATTACAGTACTTAGACTACAACAATTGCAAAATGATTTATATGGTGACGGGAAGCCGACATCAACTAGTGCCACGAGGCGAGTGTGCAATGATAAGTAAGATAATGGTCGTTTTATACCTCGTTCGTCCATCGTATTGTCTGAGACTTACCAACATAGAAGATGATTTCATTGGACCAATATGAGATATGAGGGCAAGAAAGCAAGGATGCCATCCTAGAGTGAAAATCTTAGCATGAAACGAAGAATCATTAATTCAAAGAGGCTTGAGATCTTTGGTTATTCCAATCTTTATATTTCTTCATTGTTTCATATACTTTACCAAGCAGACAGTGGATACGCTTTCCCCTAAACCATCTAGAAGTATAGCTGTGATTGGTATTGGTGAGTACGTGGCAGCTTGTAAACATTTAATTTAGCAGATACGTTCTATAGTCTATTCTATTTCCCTTTTATCAACTGTACGTGTTTCGGTGTTATCGAATAGCACACAGAACTGAATAAAGTATTAGCATGAATAAATAATAGCATGAACAATAGAAATCTTGACCAAAGATGACATGAAATCATCTTTGAGTTCATTTTGCAAATAACCTATATTATCAACTTGTAGAAGTTTACTCAGCACATGTGTTACATCCGCCTAGGCAAATGGATATCTTTACTGACCTAGCATTCACAAATAATATGTATTCGTAATACTTTTTGCTTTCTGTATAATCTATTTCTTTCTTGGTTAATATCTTAACAGTTATGTCTTTGTACATACCACTGGCTGGACGTGTTTCGAATTCCTGTTGAGATTATCATGAACGGAGGTGATTGCAGCGGTTTCCAGGAACAAAGCACTGCCACATATGTTGCGAGATGCTTGGTGTTGTCGACAGCGTGAGAAACCACTGCCATATTACAACAAACATCTAACCTAATGCTGCTTATCTACCCAGAAAAGAGATGTCGATTGTGATTCATCACTTGCTCGTTTATGATCGTCTCCTTTTCATGGCAACAGTCCGAACAGCCTCCTGGAAGAACATCAGCACCATCCCAAAGAACGTCCAAAAGTACATGACGTTCTCATTAGGGAGGATGCAGTTTATTGGCATAACTGCGCCTTCTTCCGGTGACCAGAGAGTCTTGTAGACACACAAAACATCGCCTGCGTCAAAGCAACCCTTCTCTTCGCCCTCGAGCTTGACCCTTATCTTTTGACAATGGCGCATCCCAGCATTTTCAACACTGTGCAGCTTTAATTTGCTGCTGCTCAACGTAATTGTGAATACCAGCCTGGCAGAGCCGGGAACAGTGGCATCATTGCTGCCGAGGCAGGTGAATCTGACAGTAAGATGTTCGTTTTGGTATATGGTGTTTGGGTTATTAGTCACAAAAATGGTACTTCTGGTTCAATTTATATCAAGTGCGCGGCGGAATGGGTCGAGATTTATTCCGTATTCACTATGTATGTTTAAGTCATTACAAGTATGAGGAAGTTATGCATACATACATGCATACATACATACATGCATACATGCATACATGCATACATGCATACATACATGCATACATACATACATGCATACATACATACATGCATATATACGTACGTACGTATATAAATACATGCATACACTATTAGATTACGCAATATCAACAAAATGACAATAACAGGCAAAGCAGGTAGATTCAAATTCTCCGTAGACTATGTCCGTCCGCGATGACTGCTCCGGTGGCGTAAGTGGTTAGGCCTCCGCCACGAATGCGGGAGGTCGCTGGTTTCAACCTTGGCCGAGTCATACCAAACACTTATAAAAATGGTACTTTCAACTCCCTCGCTTGGCTATCAGAATTAAAAGGTTTGTGTTAGGACTAGTCGGCCGGGTGTCATTATAATGTGACTGGGTGGGACATGATGCCCCAGTTCTAGACATAACTATAAACTGCCACACTGTAGACTCCGAAGTGATATGACTGAAAAATTGTCAAAGCTACGTTAAAAATCTAAATCACACACACACACACACACACACACACACACACATACCGTCGGCGATGCATCCATAAATTTCTGAAGGCTAGGTATTACAATTCGTTACACGGCTTTTATAACCTAACATATATTCATGGAATGTTGATCGAAATCGACTTAATTGCAGATATCTCGAAGTTTGAGACATATTTAATATATCTTACCAATTTTCATTTATGATGCGACCACTGATCTCATGTCGACAGCCATTCTCCTGCTTTTCACGCACGATTTATATCTATCATATAGTGCCTATCCCTGTGAAAGTGTTCATAGCATTCCGCGTTGTAGGGCATACCACATTACCATCGTGGGTTAACTTGAACCTCAAACGCTTGCTACTTCAGATATCGTTCATTGAAATGCATGAAAAAGTCGTTTAGACATCTTTATGAGTTCGTCTAGTAGAATACGTCCAAATATAGCGTTTGAAAGTATATTATAATCACGGTACTTTCAATACTTTAGGAAAGTCGAAATAATATAAATGTAATGTGGGGCAAAATCGAATTCATCGCAGATATCACGAAGACTGAGGGTGCAAGGTACAGTTTATATGCACAAATTTAATGTTGCATATACCTGCCTAATATAAAAATTCATTAAAATTAAGATTCATTAGTGAGGTCAAAAAGATCCATATTTATGGATAGGTATAATAAAGCCAAATATAAGAATATCATTCATTTGGCCTGAGAAGTCAGGGGGAAATCATGTATATATGTATATATATATAATTATACATAACGTTGATGCCCACACACCCAAATTTATACATGCACATATCATGTTCGAAGGTCATTTTTGTGAACACGTGACGCTCACAATGCAAACACAAGCCCTTTCCCTGGATGATAATTTTGAAAAACATTGTGTACTTAATAGCTTGATGCAATTCAAAATAGTTGTCGTCCAGGCAGTTTTTTAGTTATTCTACTTGCCTTGAACTAACGTATCTACTGCTATAAGTGACTATCTCTGCTTCCTAGCCGACTATTGGTATTTCACTGGCTACGTACTGTGCAGTGACTACATGGAATGAACATGCCTCACATCTATTTCAAGCACAACAGTAGCCGGAAATGCCAAATTCAAAAATATATTAATCTTTAATTATTACACACCATAGCCTTAAGTAAAGAAATTTGACAGGGTCCAATTTACGAAACTATTCTCCTACCACCGGAGACATATTTAATATATCTTACCAATTTTCATTTTCGGTGCCAACATTGATCTCCTGTCGACAGCTTTTCTCCTGCTTCTCACCAGGTAAATGGAACAGACTAATCTACTTGTATGCGGCTTCGTGTCTTGTCTACGGAGAACGTGATTGGCTTCTTGCCTAGATACAATTCCGGTTGCAAATCAGTCACGATATAGATCTTATCATGACAGCACCTATCCCCTGTGAAAGTGTTCGTAGCATTCCGAATTGTAGGCCATGCTACATTATCAGCGTGGGTTGACCGGAATCTAGAATGCTCGGTACTTCAGATATTTATTATTGAAACGCATGAAAAGTCGTAAAGACATTTTTATGAGTTTGTCTAGCAGAATAAGTCCAAAAAATAGTGTGCTTGAAACTAATTTTACAATCACGGCACTTTCACTACTTTAGGAAACCCGAAATAATGTAAATTACATTTATATATATATATATATATATATATATATATATATATATATATATATATATATATATATATATATATATATATATATATACAGTTACCTGAATCACCACTAATTAATTATACATGGGGGCCTCAAGTCGCCTAGCGATCTAAGACGATCTCTTTTACGGATCACTGCCATTTCACGTATGTCAACATGGGTTCGAGTCTTGGGCTCAGCCAGTGTATATGTAAGGAAGTTTGCAAGTAGCTCCCCATGGGTCGGTGGTTCTTCCCGGGTTCTTCCTACACAAGATATAACCATCATGTGCTGGAACAATTGACATTAAACCCATAAAACCACAAACCGTTAATCATACATGCAATCCAACACGCTTTAATCTTGGTTTTGTAAACTCTGATACGTATTGTCATATCATCAAAACTAGTTTCTGTATGTCATGTTACCTTAAATATTCAGTGTGTATTTCCTCTGGTGTAAAGACCAAAGAAATAGCAAATTGTTACTTACCGTTCGTGACACAATCTGTTCAGTCTATATTGGTGAAAATCAACTACACTTTTAAATAATGTACAAAGTAAATATGAGGCTGACAAAGACTGCAAATAATGTTTTCTAATACTCCCTAAGTGACGTCAACATAAATTTTCAACTGAATTAATTGTAATAATCAATAGATTATGCATACGCAAGCATACGTTTGCCAGTTTGCCAATAAGTTTCTTCTTTTAAGATGCAACTCATAAATAGGTTAAGAGAAACATAAAAAACAATGGGACCTGAGGTTTCTTATATTGTTGAATGACTGTACGTCTTAAAGTATCCAATTTACATAGCATCTGTTTCTTGAACGCTCAGATTAAAATAGTGTAAGTACTTGATTGTGCTTTTCTTATATGCGTATGTAGATTAATCAACGATACAGTTCAGTTTGCAGACTGACTGTTTGCTGTTGTCAGAGTTGCATTATACTAAAGGACACACGGTACTAATTGTATGGAAAAATGGGAACCAATCTGGAAATGCTCGAAGATAAAATAGAATATATATGGGTTTGGCTGGCCAGGATTGGTTGATAATGTAAGTTATTTCTTAGGAAAAAGAACCTTTTGAGAGCTTATCCTAGTTGTAACTGAAAAAAAATAGTGACATTGTTTTATTGATGGAATTTCAGTCCTTTAACAGTCTTACGTTTGAAACACTCATTACTAAAATTAGCACCTGACTCTTTGGTGCGGAATTGACAGCACATGTTTCAAACACATGTAGGTCCAGAAAATGCCGCGGCTCATCTCCTTGTCTCTACACAGAAGCTGTCATCCTGGTTTCATATATATATATATATATATATATATATATATATATATATATATATATATATATATATATATATATATATGTTTGATCATGAGCACTCAGAAATTGAAAGTTATTGAATTTTTAATATCATGGTGTTTGCACAGGTTTACTATGGGAACTGAATTGGTACCGTGAGTCCTGCATTCACTACATATGCTACAGTGATTGTTCTAGTGTCGGCCTGAACATCATCCTCTTTTACTAATTCAGAACATTAGTAGAGAAGCGCAAGACGTATAAATGTAGTTCCAAATGTCACATGCTAAACTATTTTTACCCACTAAAAGATGTATTGCGCACGGCATTTTCTTCTATCTTGACCCAGGAGTATCTTGTTACGTGTATGCTCGTACAATAATAACAAGAGAAAAGAGTGAAGTCAACAAGCTTTGTATATTTTAACAAAATAATTTATTTCCCTAGAAAACAGTGTAAAAATTTGAAAATAGGACTTACGGTTTGTGAATATAATCCAAAATTTAATCCTAAGAATGAAAAATACAAGTCCTATCACTAAATAGTTCTATTAGAATCCAGGTTCGAATCTCGATGACGTTCCAATATGGAAAGCGATGACGTCAGATGTGATCCTTGTACAAATAGCAACAATTCCTCAATTGAATCACAGTTTATGTTTCCGAATAATTCCAGAATAAATTTCCACTGAATTTCTTTTTCCCAGAATTTATAAAACAATACACTCGTTTGGTTTTCTAGAGAATATATTATTAAATTAAAAAAACAAATGAACTTCAAAAACAATCTGGTTTCAACAATAAAAACCTATCCAGTCTTCAAGGTTTCAGAAATACAACTGACTGACGAGCGCTCAGAAAGGGTATTATATTAACCTGAATTATCATCCCGTTCTCGCAAGAAAGATTACGTGGTCTCTTAACACTTGAACAGTGCAATAGGAAAAATGTAATCTGTCACGTAGCAAGAATCCCTATCTACTCTCACTCTGAAATAAATTTAAAAAATAAAACATTGTTTATTCAGACTAGACGGAATGACCTTGGCAATAGCCAATCGTTTTCGCGTAGCGCTTACACTACCGCGGACCAAGGTGAACTAAGAATATTGCTCATGTAACACGTTTTAAGTCTTAGATAAACAACATTACTAAAAGAAAATATCGAATTACTGAAAAAGAATTTCGAATCCCGTGAAAATAATCATTACAATAAAATGTAATGAAACAAAAATAAAATAAAAAGAATTTTAAAACTAACACACAAGCAATTTAATTACATGTACGTAACAATCTATAGTCACCTCCATATAAGAACCATCAAGTCCTTCTCTTAAAACGTTAAAAAATATATTTGTCTACATCAGTACTATTTTATTCCTCGTCACACAAATATGCTTTAAGTGCTGTGTTCTTCACACATACATACTTAATGGAATACTCTGCACATATACATACTTAATGAAATACTCTTCACATATACATGCTTAATGGACTGTACTCTTCACACATACATACTTAATGGAATACTCTTCACATATACATACTTAATTGAATACTCTTCACACATACATACTTAATGGCATACTCTTCACATATACATACTTAATCGACTATACTCTTCACACATACATATTTAATGGACTATTCTCTTCACACATACATCCTTAATGGACTATACTCTTCACACATACATACTTAATGGAATACTCTTCACACATACACACTTAATGGACTATACTCTTCACACATACACACTTAATCGGCTATACTCTTCACACATACATCCTTAATGGACTATACTCTTCACACATACATACTTGATGGACTATACTCTTCACACATACATACTTAATGGAATACTCTTCACACATACATACTTAATGGAATACTCCTCACACATACATACTTAATGGAATACTCTTCACATATGCATACTTAATCAACTATACTCTTCACACATACATACTTAATGGACTATGCTCTTCACACATACATCCTTAATGGACTATACTCTTCACACATACATACTTAATAGACTATACTCTTCACACATACATACTTAATGGAATACTCTTCACATGTACACACTTAATGGACTATACTCTTCACACATACACACCTAATCGGCTATACTCTTCACACATACATGCTTAATGGACTATACTCTTCACAGAGACATGCTTAATGGTCTATACTCTTCACAGAGACATGCTTTAATAGCTGTACTCCCCACAGAGACATGCTTTAATAGCTGTACTCTCCACAGAGACATGGTTAAAGAGATATAAATGTACCGTATGTACTCGCTTATAGGACGACTCCAACTACAAGTGCACAGAACCAGATCTGCCGTTGTATAATGCGGATGCAGATCTTGATCTATTAATTTTGCAACGATTAGTTAGTAGAATATGTACCATAGACCATGATCTTCCGGCGCATTATGCAAAGACAGAGTATGATCTATGTTGTTGGCAGTTGGATACAACTTATAAACGAGTATATAGAGTATAACAATTTCTTTTGTTAGGAAAAAAAAAAACTGGCATTGATAGCATGGTAGCAACTATTAAGTACGCATCGATCGTATGCCACGCATCACAATCTACACTCTCGAAAAATATGTGTAATTGTCTTCACTGATAAGTTAGTCACATTTTTCATTTACTGAGTATACGGACTGCACTAATGAAAATTTTGTTTCTAATTATGTTTCTGACAATATTCTTAAACTGTATTACAATCGATTTTACAAATCTTAGATTATGTGTGCACCATCCGGGTCAAACGATATTGAACTGGTTACCTTATTGTGAACGCCTTGCATTGCAAAATGGCTGCATGAGGTACAAGCTACTTAATGGCCTTGTACGTTATTATCTATCATACTGCCAATATATGACCTTGACCTTTATTCGTTTGCCTTTTATTCCACGATCTCACTCTTCCTATTTCGATAAATCTCCCTCTTTTTATAAATTCACTAATTACTGAGTAATATTTATATTGAAACTAGAAATTCCACTTCTTACTTTAAATTCAAGCCTTTGCATAATGACTACCTTTTGGCTCACCCCTAATGACATCGAAATCTGTATAATGACTACCTTTTAGCTCGCCGATAATGATATCGAGACTATTATTAAAATTTTATTGCGTACAAATATTTTCCCCTGCTTTCATCATTTTGAATGAATGATATCATCCACTATTATTTAACATGTCATTTTGTCAGCTTTTCAAGTGGAATTAGGAGTTTCAACTGATAAACATGTCGTTGGTATATATTTGTATGAAGACATTTAAAATAAAGACGTTATTACAATGTACGTTTTAAAATTGTTTGGAAGAATACAGACTGAAAACAAATTCTAAACGTAGTTGTTCTGTCTATGTGCATGGAAGAAACTCATCTATCAGATAGTCATTGATTATCACAGAGATAAGAGCCTACATGTAGAAAAGCTGATACAAAATGGGGAATTTGTAATGTTGGATCAGTTCTGAAGTATATGTTTACATCAAAATCTCGCTTTATGCAAAAGCTTGATTGTGAAAGAAATTTCATTTAAAAAATAGGTAATTGGCTAAATATTTTGCAAATATGTAAATTTTTTATTATTATTATTATTATTATTATTATTATTATTATTATTATTATTATTCAGAGATTATATTACAAATTTTTCAAATTTCATTATATGTTTAAGTGCGTATAATAAATATTTACAAATAGAGTTAGTTAATGGTGTCTTGTTTTTAAGAAAGTAAATCTAGAAAATACGTAACACATATTTTCGAACGACTCGATTGGTGTTGATCGTATCATACTTAAATGATAATTTGCGGATCGAAAGTGGGCGCAACTAAAACCCTGTCCTGCCAATACATACTGTACATTATTTGTACTATCAATATCAAAGTTTTCGATTTAGAACAAACAAAAAATTATATATAGTTTCGGTACTTAAATTCGCCGACTGTGGCAAGAGTCATCTTGTTTCAAAAAAAAAGGATTATTATATGTTGCTTTTTTTAAATTTCTGGTTCATAGTAAGTAACATTTCACCCCAAACAGCAGTGAATTTACTGTATATATTTAGCTTTCTTTGTAACGAAAACAAAAACTTCTACTCGCTAAAACAAAACCTATTTATATTTTGTGACTCACAGCCTAGCAGTTAATACTCCAGTCCATTCCAGGAACTGATACGATAATCCTGCCATTCCAAACCCAGACTTATCATTACCCAGGTTGAAATCAGACAGTATTATTTTACTGATTTTTTTTTTTTTTTTTAAAGAAAGAAGAAAATAAACAAAGCTCAGTAGGTACATGTTTTTAGTGATACGTCATCAATTACGATAAGTCATCTTAATAAGTAAATATAATAAATAATGATTACTTTCTTACTGAAGGGTAAAGAACAAACATTACCAATAAAAAAGTGACTTGAGAAATAACAATCTGATTAAAATCGAATTCTCCAACATTATGGAGGGCTGGCGGACACTGATATGAATTCTCCAACATAACGGACGCCTAGCGGACACTGATAAGAATTCTCCAACAGAGGGCTAGCGGACACTAATACGGGGTCATGAACATTTATCGGTGACTGTAAAATCTATTTACTATAAGTAATTCTCTATTCCCATCAGATTTAAAGAAGAAGAAAACAACAGTGACAGAACACATTTTATAATTCCCCGCCAATGTATTTTAATAACAGTCTGAGGCAAAACATCTTCCAAAAATCTTTGTTTAAATTGTTTTTATAAACCTGGAGAATATATTCATCAAAGGAAGAGAGCATCAATGTTTGCAAAAAATTTCGCAAAAATAATGGAAAATTGCAGTGCTTTCCATTTTAGCGCCTAATTAATTTTAAACGTATGCTTTCAAATATTTTTAATAGATTGGAAATGAAACGAAAAGTTAACAGATCTTTCGGGAAAATCGTTTCCTGTGATTGCACTCGTTTAAATTGTAAGTGAATCTATGAAGACATTGATTGTTATCTGACATCTTTCAAACATTTTTGTGCTATTGAAATATAGAAACAACATGAAAAACCTTAGGGACGATTTGTTCCAAGTCAAAGTTGAATCTAATTTAGTTTTAGATTCTCGTCAGAAGTAATTTTTAACTGGCACACCTCACCAAAATTTAATATTTTACTATCATTTACGGCATATAACTCGCTGTTAAATGGAAAATTTAACATTTAAAGAGTTTTCTCATTTACCAAGAGTTTGAATGGAGTTACGACATGCCTACAATTAGATTTACCAAATCCGTCATGTTCCTCTTGACCGCAAGAACTTTCAGTATTTTAATTGTAGGAAAAGAAAATAACTAAGAAAGCCATGCTATATAAGGCATCAACAATAAGTATTTCCTGTAAAGTAGTGTATACTTCTGCTCGATTAAATTTAACGACATTTCACCTTATTGTGTCAAGAAATTGATGTCAGTAGGTAAGTACTATCACTTTAAGCTGACAACTAAAAAGTGATAATACTCCGAACTGAGTGAATTTCCAGTAAATGTACAGCAACGACCTCATTAAACTTACCGTCTGTACTAAAGTATAAGTCAAGTCCAACTGCAAGAGCATAAAACCTGATCTGTTATCCCATAATGCTCCGTGAGATCAAGGCATATGTTGTCTGTTTTACTGATATCCCCTAACGAACTGCATATAGACCCAGATCTACCCGCTCATTTTGGGACGGCAGATTTGGGTCTATGCAGTTTTCAATTTGATATGACATAAAAGCGAGTACAAGACGATACATAAGTAAGCTTTTCTACATGACCAATAACCTTGCAAATGCTATATGGTCAAATAGTGTAAAAAAGGTGGGCCTGTATAAAAACTGTTTAACTGTTTTTATATCATCTTTGAACTACACAACACGGACACAAACCTAGATTCCATGAAATAAACAGATTAATCTAGACGATCTTTGGTTTGGAGTTTCCAAGTACATACATATGTGTGTGTATATATATATATATATAATATATATGTATATATATATATAACAACACCAACACTCATATATATATATATATATATACATATATATATATATATATATATATATATCCACATTTTTCATTTAAAGGAAACGAGGCAAGACTCGTTTCCTTTTAATTAAACATTTATATAACGAGTGGTATATCACTGATACGGCGTACATACTGTACATATATTTTACTTATATCACATTCAAATACATATAGTTGCCCTTTGAACGGAGTTAAGATTTACTACAGGCAGCTGTGTATTGACCGAGTGAATGAACTCATCCCATCCCCCAGTGTGTCGGCTACAAAATGTAGTTCTATGCCTTTTGTGGCTATTCACAGTCACCTTTGCATATTGATAAGTTGATTGTTTTCTTTTGTCAGTTTCTATTTTTCTTCACATTGATTAAATCAATATAATACACACTTATGATTTAAACATGAAAGATAGTTTCAATTATAGAAGTAGAGCACTACAAACACTTGGTTAGTTACGCCATTCACATGAACGCTGGCGATTGACGTACCGGCACATGGAAATTAATGTGAAATAGAAACTAAGCGAAATGACGAACCAACAAGAGGCAATTAAAATATTATAATATATTTGCAGTTGATCTAAGTCAGTATTCTGCTTCAGAAACAGTACCACCAACTATAAACTCTCTCTCTCTCTCTCTCTCTCTCTCTCTCTCTCTCTCTCTCTCTCTCTCTCTCTCTCTCTCTCTCTCTCTCATCCTTTGGTCGGTTTGACCTAACTGTTACTATCGTTCATAAGTCCAGATACATCGTGGGATGACACAAACGAAAATCCTCTACGCTCGTCGTTTCATAATTTCATAGATTTTAGCCCGTATCTTGCTAAGATGGTCCAGACAGAGACAGAGACAGACAGACAGAGAATAATCGATTTTTAGAACATTATAGCATGTTTAAGAAACAACAACAACTACTCATTAATACATCACAGTATGTGTACCACGTAAGCGAGAAATTTACAGTATAATGTCGACATGGTTAGCAACTTTGTATCATTGATAAACACTGTAGATAAATCCCAAGGAAAGTGCACACATATCGTTACGACGAACCATATTCTTGTAGGTTACTTGGTGTAATTTCTATTTCAAGGCTTTAATCCAGCCCAAATTCCTTTTCTCTCTCACTCGTTATTTCAGCGTAGTTTGTCCGTTATACATGAGAGGCGGGGGGGGGGGCAGAGAGCAGAAAGGATTGTGATGAAAATGTGTACCATATTAAATTAATTTAGAAAACGGAGATTATTAATACTTTTTATCGTTATTTTCATGCTTCACTAATGATTAATGTGTGGAAATTGATCATTCAGCTGCAGACGGTCTCGAGAATGTTTATATATGCGTATTACTGTGCCATGGGCGGATCACAATTTGATACACTAATGGTATTGGTGTATCAGATTGCTTTATGCTAACACTTTAAATGCCATGTTATTTTTAATGTATGTGGTATATATATATATATATATATATATATATATATATATGTGTGTGTGTGTGTGTGTGTGTGTGTGTGTGTGTGTGTGTGTGTTAGCAGTTTGTCACATCACAAAAGGTAACAAAGAGCAACTTCTGTTCGCATACGTACGGTAGCCTTGAAATCTAAATGAGTGTCGTGAGAAAATTTTTTTGTTTCGTTAACATGATATATTACCTTGAGGGTTTCTTATGACAGTCTCCAGAAACAAACCTTGTTGCTTTGTTAACAGGATAAAGTACCTTGAGAGTTTCTTTTGACAGATTAGATATGAGGTGGTTGTTTTCTTTTACGAACTTCGGGTTTAAAAGGGCCACATAATCAGCTGTAAAAATAGAATATGTTTTACTTCCTGGTATTATATCCAGAAACAATGGATTTGTGCTCATCTTCATTTATGAAGCTGGATTATCGATTCTTATGCAATCAAACAATATAATTATTCTAAGTACAAATCTTGCTATTAACTTTAGGGTAAATTTATCGCTTTTTCAAAGTAGAGATGGCAAGCTTTAATCGGATCATAGCACTAATTACACATAACAGCCACTTCCAGGGAAGAAGTACTCCTTTAGAGATCTATATTTCGAGCATAAAATGTACTAACAGCCCTTATCTTTGTATTGACCTTTTCGATATGCATACCATGTTTACGCAGGATGTAATTGACTCATTACCTACACCCAATGTATTTATTTATTTATTTATTTATTTATTTATTTACTTATCTATATTTATTTATTTATATTCCATTTTATATGTTTTATATTGGGGTTTTTTAAATTTATTTTATTTTGGGGTTTTTTCGGGGGTGGGGACGGAAAGTTGTTATAGTGTAGTGGTGGTTATTGATGTCTAGAGGATGGTC
>JAECUM010021518.1:0-10564 GCA_016617855.1 Megalonaias nervosa | reverse complement strand
CACCGTGTTTTCTAGGGAAATTATTTTTGTTAAAATTTACAAAGCTTGTTGTAGTCACTCTTTCTTTGTGTTACTTTGAACGAGCCGATACGTAACAATATATAATACGTCTTATTCATGCGTACCCGATCATTTGACAGAAATATGAAAGAAATATATTTATTCATTTATAATATTATTTTGCTATCTTTTGAACAACAACGAAAAGTAAATAATTTTCAATGAGACGTATAAACAACTATTGCATATTGATATTTTGTAATTTATACAAGATTAATATGAGTAATATAGTATTGATATGAACTATACTGTATAGTGGGTTAATTCCAAGGTGCAAACATTTTGCGCTTCCAACCTTTCTTCGTTTTTTCTGTGTTTCAACACCACTCCACACAATATTTTCCACGGATATATTATTCTAGTGAAGAGTAATTGATTTAAATTATTATAAAATTTAATCCATGTGGGTGGGACAAAAACGGACAAACAAACAAAATCATGATTCAGTATAGTTAAATAAGTTTCTTTTTAAGAAAGATACTTCCGATCAGCAGTTTGTATTAATTTCAGATTTTCTGGATATGTTTAGCATACTGGGCATTTTTCATGATGCAGATTTGTACAACTATCGAGAATTTTCAATGCAATGAAAACTCCAATGTTAATATGAATTTACACCAAAGCGCACTTTTGCTTTCCGTTCCAGAGATTTTATGTCAGTTTTGCCTGTGTATGTTCTGGGAAATTCGTGGAGAAAGATGTACTTAGTGGGTAGAACTGTAAATCTCCCAGCTTTATCCACATGCTTTTCCTTACAGAATCTGTGTAAGGCCTCCTGTCAAACCGGAACCAACCTTGGGAACAACACATGCGCAGACGACCTGAAAAAGAATTGGATGGGAGAGAGGTACTACAGCCACGTCGTCGACTCCAGGGAAGGTTTTCAACAATGATTCAATGATGGAAGGTGTGATATTTAGTCCTCCGCAAATAATGATGTCCGATTTTCTTCCTTCAACAAAAAGTTCTCCTGTCTCCGTTAGATACCCAACGTCGTCAGTTTTGTACCATCCAGATTCCGTCTTGGATTTCTTTGTCTTTTCAGGATCATTAAAATAATTCAGAAAAACCGTTGAACTTCACGCACAGATTTCGCCTCGTGTACCTATAGACACTGGGTGACCTTCGTCGTCTACGACCTTGACTTCCACTCCCTTCATGACGTATCCAGCAGAATATGCTTGGTATTCTTCTGGAGACGTTACGACCTTGCAACTTATTGTCAAACTTTCCGAACTGGCGGATCCAATAAAAAGAGTATTGCACAAAGTACCTACGGCTGAGGGAAACAGAGCAGATATTGGTTGTCCTCCCAAAACAATAGTCTTTAAAGGCCAGTCATTAGGTAGTGTGTTCTGAAATAGAATAAAATATATAGGTAAGTGGCCAAGCAATTTGATAGCAGAACAAAAACAAGAAATCAAGTATCGGGTTGATATTCGGTAAATGAAGATTTGCACAATGAAAAAGATTCTGAGGTACACTGTCTCGCCCGCGAATCTTTAACTTGATTTGACTTGTAAAATTATTTTAGACAAAACTGAGGCAAAAAAGCTGCATTGACGCACGTACCACATTAATTTCCAAAAATGTATTATGTCTGCTAGTTATCAGATAACGCAGAAGATCTACATTAAAGTAAATAAGAAAAATCAAGCAAGCATATATGCTTTTCATCAATAAACATCAAATGATTGGGTTCGCAAGAGATAGTGTCAAAATTTGTAGTCAGACGGTTATATCTTAGTGTAATGGCAGAATGTTTATCATACCAATAAATCCATCTATTGTAGAAAACCAATGGCCAGAAACACTGCAATAAAGACCTTTGTCGGTATTTATTTAATTGTGTAGGTTGTTATGGTGGTGTATTTTTGGGTGGGGTTTATATTTCTTTTTTTTACAATGAACTTTGTCGTTTTGGCCTCTTATTCACAAACACAAATTAAACCTAACTTCAGTGCACACAGAAACTCTAACATTGTTATTACAGATAACATCATATTTGTTACACATGCATACAATCACTTCAATGTTGATTAATATTCTGCAAGCAAATACATTGGGTTTTTTCCAACCATTTTGTATATAAATTCGTTTGTTCATTATGCAGTATGAAAACTGTAGGAATATACACTCAAGGTGAGGAGCTTCGCACTGGCCCAAAGGTTGTAATCAATCTCCAGTTGAGCTCAAAATATCTAGTGTCCAATAGGTCAATGGATATGAATCACCCAATCAAACGTTGGAATTGTAAGCCAAAAGTCTGGATTTCAGCAAGAATGTCCTTTATCCTCTAGTCCAGGTTTTCATTGACGAAAGTGAAAGCGAAAGTTTTAATCTTTGCTTAAATATTGATCTTGTACAAATTCTCCTGGGAAGAATTTACAACTCACATAATGTTGTGCATCAGCTTATTCTTTCTATTCTTCATACAATATATGTCATCCAAAGGAAAGTTTAACATCAATAATTGTTCACAAGATATTGATATATATCGCAAAGGCGCAATGCTCTATTTTTCTACCTTGTTCTCCTTGCCCTTATTCTGTCTTTATTCAACCTGGTTACTCTTGGATGGCATACAAAGTCAAAGAGGACACATATATTTCTAAATCTTATTTTTTTCACCCAACACGACTTTCTCATTTCCTGGAAATTTTGAAAACGAATATCTATTGTAACTGTCCCCTCACTTTTCATGGAAAATTTTTAAAATCAAGATCTTTATTACGTCTAACTATACCCTTTTCTGTTTGCACGTAATGCTTCGAGGTACCTACCTTTCTGTCCAGCAATGCTTTCAACATAGATGGTAAACACACGGCCCATGAACATCTTTCCCTCTGTATTGATTTAATCATGAAGTCCAAATAATTTGTAGTCTCGCTCAAGTAACAGGGAGTAATCCTTGTTTTTCCTGTACATACATTTAAAGGAAATCATCCTATCCAGCCAAAGTTTCTATCATTGTACTTTTCAAAGTCTACATTCATGATGCCACCTAATGAAAAACAAGTGATAGAAAAGTGAGTATGTGCCAGTGGTTTTGGTACACCTGTGCTGCCAGACGTTTGAAGGATATATGCAATATCCTCGGGATAGATTCGTGGTAGTTCCAAATCACGAGGTTGGCCTTCAATCATTTCACTTACCAAAGGAAGCAGAAGGTCACCTTCGTTTGTAGGTTTAGCCATAAATATGAGATGTTTCATTGACGGTACGTTTTTCCATGCAATATTTCCATTTTCATCAATGCTTCCTAGTAGTGACTTTAGAATTCTCCATTGCTTATTTTCAAATCCAGGATGCAATATGAATGTTGAACACGATTCTAGCTTTTTAAGCATGGCTACAACATTGCTTCCGTCAGAGTATGTGAAATTGATTGTCGCTGGAATGGCTCTTGCCATCATTGTTCCAAATGCTGCATACAGCCATTCGGGGCAGTTTGGACCAGAAATGGCAACCACGTCTTTTTCATTGACTCCTAATGACACAAGACTTTTCGCAAACTCAACTGACCTTTGATAAAGCTGCCTCCATGTTATGCTTGTTCGGCCACTGTCCTCATAAAGGATAATGAACGCTTCGGCGTCCGGGATATCTGCAGCTTTCTCTTTGATACAGTCTGGAATAGTTCTGTATTGCAGCGGAGATGTATGCACGTTGTGTACATAGCTGAAACGATGCATCTTGCCTTGACTCAATAATCTTAAAGATAATATTAGTCGTATAGGTTGATAGGCGGATATCACCTGCCTTGGGTATTTATGTACTATGTGTTGCTATCGAGGAGCATATTCACCAAGTCACGTGATATGAATTCACATCACTGGCCTATCGGTGCTTCTCCAGAATTCTGCACGCTGCAGACCCTTTTTAGCTATGTCACAACCTTACAATATGTTTGTCAGTCACGATTGTAAATGGAAAACGAGTTACCTTTCTGACGTAAAGTCGTGTGCATCTGATGGTATATACAAATTTTCATATACACGACCTAACTAGTAATGGAGAACGTCATATGAACTTGCGATTGACAAATCAGATTCAACGGATTTCATTCTGCAGTACTATAACAATGAACAATTGCAGGCTTGTAGGACAAGCATCTAAAATCATAACACATTTTTATAAACTCTAACACAAATCGTGATGTTAATCGCTAGTATAGATAAACTGGCTTCCAGAAATGTTTAATTAAATTGCTTCTCATTCAGCGATATACAGTCAAGAATCCGGGAAAGGCAGATGGTGGGACGATCTTGTAAAATTGTATTCATATATCTTGAAACCAGTTATATCTTTTGTCAACATTTTCGCAGATGTATTTACACACACAAAAAAAACAAACAAACAAAAACAAAAAAAAACCAAAAAAAACCCCAAAAAAACCCCACCCCCAACCCCCAAAACAAAACAAAAAACCAAATAAAACATGGAAGTTCAGTCTTAGTAAGTTACAGAGGGCATGATCTGGAGACATTAAACAACAACGAAGGAGCAGAACTAACAACTCTAAGGTGAAGCGCTTAAAATATGACCTACGACTGCTGATGGACAGATACTTGACCTCAAGTTACCTATAGGGCTATTTGGTAACTAAGGGGGTCCTCCCGAACTGTTGTTGCTCTCTAATTTTAATTGACTCATTCTAACATATTAATAATTGGTCATCTATAAACAAGAATTAGCTGTGGAAATCTCAAGGTTCATTTGAGGTATAGTAAACCGTGAAGAAATGTAACTAATGGAACAAGAATAGAGGAAAGTGAAATGGTGTATCGTTCTCCCGATCATATTAGTCTATACTTGCTGTTTTTTCTAGTTTGGATTCGTTCCCCGATATTAAGTTTGAATGCCTCCCGATCTGAAGGGGGTGGGAACACGAAGCCCCACCAGATAACGCTGCAGACGAGCAGTACCCAAGGAAAAAGGCGATAAAACATATTTTATATTTCACATCATGCATAAACCTGACAGTGCCCGACAGAATAGCTACAATGGACTTATTAAAGTTAGAGTATCCCTAAGTGGAAATGAGTACTGTTCGTCACTAATTCCACACGTGTACTCAATTGGAACTCCAGAATTTATCATGTAATGTACTTAAAAAGTGTATTGATCGGTGAGATGGAACAATCTGCTCGAAACCAAGTTAAGAAATGTAATATCGATTGAGTATTCTAAGTCATGTTTAAATAGTTCCCAATCCACATCGTTATTGTTTCCTTCAACAGTTTTATTGTTTTCGTCTACCTTATGTTGGTTACTGAAGATTGTTTTTATTTTATTTGTTGTTTTGTGCTTAATGGCGAATTAATGTCATGTTTAGAAAATTGGAATAACGTATATTTCCCATTGAAATACCAAGGCGGCTGAGCCAGCCAGATATGGAAAGGAATCGAACCCGCGCCATTTCGGCCGCAAACCAAGATCGCAAACCACTAATCAAAAACATAGCTCCTCTTGCTGTAAACGTACAATAAAACTCTTAGCCTCTCATTAATGCAGGCCGATATGTTATATGCTTAAAATCGAGTTCAACATTCTGGGACGAGATGTGCACGTGTCTGTGAATAATTAACTTTTTATCCGACAATGGTTGTTCTTCATTGGATATTCATTGTATCAGTACACAGGTTGTATATATCAGCTTACACAAATTACAGTTAACAAATAAGGTCACGAAAGTTTCGTTGCTAGCGTTAGTGTAGATAAAGGACGCAATTTTAAAATGAAAGACTCTCAGTTATAAACATTTAAATATTAAGCTCGCAATAGACCCACATATTTTATACAGGATTTTGAAAGTAACACAGTTATCAGGAAATTTAATGATTAGTTTCTGATTAGTTTCAATGTTTTCATAATCATATCTGTATTTTCACCTTCATTTGTTATAATGAAATTATGACGGCAAGATCAGAATCAACTTCAATCGGAAGTAAAGCTAATTCCAACTCACATTTAAGTGTTAACATTTGTTTAGATTGACCTTTTTCGGAATTGCCATTCTTCATAGAATCGATTTGAATTTCACGCATTTGAGAAATATTTATTTAAACTAATAATGCTATCTAATGTAGTGAACTCTGCCTCAAGCCTTAACTATGGACGATTAGCGTCTGTTAAAAATCTATTAAAAGGACGCAATGCCTGATCTTTCTGAAGCGAAAGCATTTTTAACAAATACAGAATATTTTTTATTCAGTATTTGGTGGGAAATGAAATTTAAGATTATGGTACTTTGGGGTTGATTGGAAGTTTGTCTCTATGTTGGTAGGACTCTAACCGAAGTACAACTGAAGAAAAAAAAACAACCGATTTAATAGAAATTTGGAAAACTTCAGTTTCAGAAGGAAATGAGAATTCAGAGGGATGATAATGAGAGGGAAATGCAGTTACAAGTCCAGAGAGAGAGAGATAGAAAAAATATGCAGATAATAGCTCCGAGAGAGTGAGAGAAACAGATGACAGATGAAAGAAAAGAGCAAAATGCAAATTCAAAGAGAAGAAAAGCAAATACAACTGGAGAGAGAAAAATAAAGTGAAATGCAATATAGACTGAAAGAATCAGAACTAACCATATTTCTGATTGCTAAATGACCAACAGAAAAATACAGAGTTTGTCAAAATGCTACGATTTAAAAAGGTCAAGGTCACAGTCATGTATTTAAAGCAACACATTTGTTGTGACAAACAAACTTCAGTTGGATTGTAACATGGAGAATTGTGAACCATTGATCCAAAGATTCTATATCACTATTAAAATTGTATGGGACGAAGGAGCTTCTCAGAGTCTGTTGTTATCAGCTATATTTTCCCTTTTTCTGAGAAGCCTTCTTGTAGCGAATTAAAACAGTCATTATGTGAATATAAACACTTGTTTCCTGATGTCCCTTCATGAACAATTAAAAGTTACAAGGGTTTCGAAATTGTAGATTCTACACCCGTGAAACAGCGTCTGTACAGGATAAATCCTCTCTTGCATGAATATTTAAAAAATGAAATTCAATATTTGCTGGAGAATAAAGTAACTGACATTCACCGTGTGTTCTTGTAACATTGTCACCAAAATGGGTTTATTCCTAATGCCAACAATTAATGATTACATTGGCAAAATTGGAAATCACGACGTTTGGTATGAAAATGCCACGTCAAAATTCCTTTGTTTAATGAACATGATAACATCTGGTCTAGATAATTGTGCCGCTTACATCTGCAACAATAGTTGGAAAGATCATTCGAAACCATTTTGAAATTTTTGATCGAATCGGTGATGCATATCTGACAGTTAATTTAGGTAAAAGTGACTTTTGCTTTGCTTGTGTTACATTTTTTGGATATGTTTTGAGACACGGTAACATGTGAATTCATTCGTAAGATACTATACTTTTTAACATGTGAGATAAAACATTAGGATTATTTGGGATTTTACAATACTGTCAATGTCTTTTAAATGTTCACTTTATTCTAAGAAAATATATTGTGTTTTGAATTTTGCTAAACTTGATTGGTTTCACATCTTTTGGTACTTAGCTTTAGACCACAGAGACGATAGAAAAGCAATCGCAGTATCTAAAGATAACGTATATTTATTTAAGAGCTTGGATCGTAGAAATTCAAAATAATATACAGTAGAACATAAATGTTTTTATTTTTTACTTCAAATAGAATTGCATGCAATATTTTAGAGGGAATTGTATTTACATGTTTTATTTGATACTAACATCGAGATTAGCATAAGAAATCATGGTATGAAAATGATTCCGTACGGACTGAATAATTCATAAATCATGCATTTGATGTGAGCAAACACACCGATTTGTCTGGGGCTCGGTTTAATTTTGGTTAGGTTTACAGTAACGTTCAGTCTCGTAATCTGTGCAGAGCCAATCTATAATGATAAAACAAACCACGGATATATTAGTTATGGAATACGAAGTACAGATTTATAACAACTTGTGTTATACATAGATATTCTCCTGGTTTGTTGAAAACGCATAAGAGTTTGACAATCAGAACGTATTCTCCGGATTATTTATACTATTTAAAATGGATGACAAAGAACAGAGTTTAAGACATCCTTACTATGATTCAGAAAGTATTAAGCGTATTCGCACAAAAAAATAAAATAAGCTGAATTGAGAGACTAGCTAGCTGAACAATTTATCTACACATTACAGAAGCAAACCAGAAACGTGAACGATACCGAAGAATCTAACTTCGTCATATGGATCAGCAGTCGTAGAGACACGTTCTTGACATGCAAATAGATTAAAAATAAAATTATGGATACAAACACTTTCTGACAATGATAGATATATTCTCTAACTATGGCTAAATATGTCTAAATTAAAACGATAAAAGAAAAATTACACGGGACGCATTTTAAAAATATATTTAACGAGAGAAAGATATTCAGAGATTAACCCTGAACATGTACCGCATGATCAGGTGAAAGAGCTTTGGAAAAAAGAATGACCAGGATTTATTTTAAAAAAATCAATTTAGAAAAATGCATATGTAGTAGATAGGGTGAACATAATTCTAAACCTTTGATGTGGCAGAATTTCCCTCAAAGACAGACTAGAAGATGGCTTGAGTATTTACGAAAGCTAAGTTATGGATACAACAACACTCATCATACGCCAATAGACCTGACTTAGACTGAAGCTAGCAAGGAAAGAAATAAATGATGCATATGAATAAATTTAATCGACTATTTGACAATTAAAACTTTTAAATTGAAAATATTTGAAAGAGTCAGAATTTCAAAACATAAACAATATTTACAAAGAACTAACTTCTTTTTTACTGGGGAAATGTTCAGGTTATTCAAATGATATTAGATGTTCCTATTGTTTGCCAGCTGTAAGACCTTAAATGGAGAGGATATAGAAAGCATATTGTCCGAGCAAGAGTTATGTTCATAAGGCCAAACAAGACAACGTTATCAAATTTGAAAATATTTTGAAGCCCAGAAAAATGAAATTTGGAATGAATGATATGTATCTTTAATTTGTATTGTGTGGAATTCATTTGGAATATTATATCCTTTTGGACTTTTGATAAAATTTGTTTAGGAATTTTGGGAGCTTAATTCACCATATTGTCAGTTCTTTTTAAAGTTTCACTTTGTCTTCTAGGGAAATAAGTCATTAGTTAAAGTGTCCTAATTTTGTTGGTTTTTACTCATTTTGTTTACTTAGTTTAAGACTACAGAATCATGACAGGGTTGTAGTTGTGAAATGGAAATGATATAATGAAGATCGTGCATCAAATGGTAATTAGCGGTAAAATACATTCCACTGAAATAAAAGTCGAACCAAAAGTATAACGCGAATTCGGAGGCAAAGGCTGGGACTTGGACTGCCTTTACAGTTACTGCTAATGCCATTAAAATTGGTATATTTCGAGAATGGATTGAGTAGAAGATACCAAATACATATGCACAGTAAACAATTGCACAGCTGCTATTCCTTTGTTACACTCTTAAGTTTCCGATAGCAGCTCAGATCGGAAAGAAAAAAAGACCACTGGATTTTGTGGAGTACGCTTTCCACACCACATACACTGTTCTTGTTGTTGTGATTATTGTTGCCGCTGTTTCAGTAAATGATGACACGATGTTCTTAAATTAAATAATTCGTGACATGGTTATGGTTCAGTGGCATTTAATCCTAAATTAAAGTTGTCATTGTCATTAATAACATAAATTCTCATTATTCTTGAGGCTTATGTGTATGTCATACACAGCCAAGGAAAATATCACTCTTTAAGATCTCATATCACCACAATGGGACAAAATCACAAAATATGAATTATTAAACCAACGGCAAACAAACAATATAAAAGTTTTAAAATGTCGTTACTTTTCAGAGCTATATGTATTCAATTATCCATAATGGCAATATATAGAAGAAGAATGTTTGAGCGACATATTTTCTAATTGAATGCTTAGAAAAACTGATTATTTTCTTGATTTTGCCCATGTTTGATAGGGTGACTTTGGAATGAGAAAGTCTCAATAAGAAACAGATTGTCAGGTAATCAATTTACAATTATTACATACTGTATATAGGTCTACTTTTATATGTATTAAATACTGCACAGCGGTCTATATTTATATGTATTAAATATTAAATACTGTATAGCGGTCTATAATTACATTATTAAATACTGTATAACGTTCTATATTTGAGTGGAGTCTAAGTATATAACCTGCGTTTTTAGTTTATCCAAGTTCTAAACATCTATTCTAAATGAAGAATATGGACGACATGTTTGTTATACATAGGGATATCTACGACTTTCTGAGGACATATTTCACGAGAGAAGTGAAAAACATCGCATTATTCTGAGTTTAAATACAAACTGTTAACACTTAACAAGTGCAATATTTCCTTGTGTATATATATATATATATATATATATATATATATATATATATATATATATATATATATATATATATATATATATATATATATATATA